>QLSR01000005.1:4897192-4918734 GCA_031780015.1 Citrullus colocynthis | reverse complement strand
GGGGGGGGGGGGGGGGGGGGGGGTAGATGGAGAGCCAAGGAGATCTTCGTTGGAGCTATTCACATGTAATAATGCAAGCATGGCTTAGTAATGAGCTAGAAGGAAAGAGGACGTGCTCTCCAAAGACCAAAAACCAAAAGTCCTCGATTAGTTGTAACAAAGGCCGGAAGAAGATGGGAAAGCAAGGTTGATTACCAAATTTCCACCTCATTGAGATTTCTTCTTATGAATAAATTCCATAATCTTGAAACCGGATTCCATACACGCGGTTCAAGTGGTCTGACGTCTTCTTTTATTTAAGACTGATCTTCCTTTCCCCTTGCCTTTAGAGTTGGGGCAACAAGCATGCATGAACCATTTCACGAAGTATATGTCCAGATAGCCTCAACAATGGTAGCCTCCTATTTTAGTGTAAGATGATAAAGAATAGGATATTTTAGTTAAAGATTTTGGTTCCTGGACCAAAAGATCCTTCAGCATAGAGTTTTGTGTCCCTTGCCTACTCTAAATGCAATATGATTATAGACAAGATGCCTCCATTTTTCAACAGGCTTCCAGGGCCTTTTGATGAAGACATGGACTTTGATCCGGGCTTGTAGTTGAACTGGGATGTACCATACTTACTAGCAATAATTCTTCTCTGCAGAGCCTCCTTTTCTTGATAAAAGCGTCAAATCCATTTGGTCAACAGGGAAATATCTTTCTCGTGAATATCAAAAAGTCCCAATCCCCTTCCTCAATGGGAGCTTGAATAGTAGACCATCTGAGCAGGTGGCATCCTTTTTTCATTCCTATTGTTATCCACAATGCTAAAAAGAAAAGATTGAAAAGTTGGTGAGGCAGATGTTGGTTGGGATTATGCAACAAAGCATTGGTTTTTTCTCTAAGCCTTATTCTTCTTACTAGAAAACGGGATGGCAGGGTCATGTATGGACTATTGTGCTTTAAACCAATCATATTGCCTAATAGATTTCCAGTTCTGGTCATGGATGAGTGATTGGATGAATTGTATGGAGCGACCATATTCAGGAAGATTGAGCAAGTCAAGATACTACCAGATCTGGCCAAAGGTAGGGGATGTGCATAAAATGGTTTTCAAACTCATGAAGGTCAGCAAGTCTTAGTAACGCCCTTGCAATGGCACTTCAACCTTCTTGTACATTATGAATGATGTGTTGTGACCATTTCTGCAAAAATTTTCCTTGGTTTACTTTGATGATTTCTTGTGCACAGTGTTACCATTCAGGACCTCAAGGTTCACCTAACAGTTGTGCCAAAGGCTTGAGGGGAGCAAAAGATTTGTTGCCAATGCAAAGAAGTGTTAGTTCAGACTACCACAGATTGAATACATGCACCGTATGGTTTCTTCAAATTGGTGGCTGCTGGCCCTTCCAAGGTCACTGCCATGAAAGAGTGGGCTCTTTTGAGGAACACTAGGGAGTTAAAGGGGATTTTTGTGACTTTCAGCTACTGCTTTAGGACTCACCCCTTAACTCAACTACTGAAGAAGCGAAACTGTGTCTGAAGTGGTGGCCTGTGATTTGTTTTTTAGAACTGAAAGATACCATGGTTACGGGGCCTGTACTTGGGTTTCCATATTTCTTTATACTATTTGTACTACAATGCTTTACATGTGGGCATTGTTGCTTTGCCAATGCTTTAATACATTGAATGGCATCATTTTTTAATGGTTATGGAAGTCCAAAAGTCCAAGAAAAGTTGATATATTGGTTTGGCTTGTCTTTGCAGAGAGTTTAAACATAGTCGATAAGAGTACAAAAAATCTCTCTTTTGGACATTGAGTTTTTATTGTTGTATTTGCTGTATATGAAAGTGGGAGATGGTCATTTCTTTTCCATTGCTCATTCAGTACAGAACATTAGGAGGCCATGCTCCATTGTTTTGGACATCTGTGAGTTCTTAATTTGAACGCTGAAAACAATATTTACAATCTTCTTTGTGGTCACAGATTGAATGTTTTGGACATTGAAGTCTTCGTTTGGGGTCTATGGGTAGAAAGAAATCAATGTGTTTTTTAAGGTAACATTAGTTCAAAAGGAAGATACAAGAGAGGGTAAAATGATAGTTGAGAGGAATGATTTGATCCATCAGATGTCATGCTTCCTCATAATGTGCTCTTTCCCAAGATCTTAGGAATTTTATTCTTTCGAAATTATTTTCCAGTTGGAAAGATTAATGGAGTTGGAGTTTTAACTGACATATGTACTGGGGCTCTTCGATTATAAGGTTTTTTTCCTCTTAGTTTTTACTTTTACTTTTATTTTGTTTTCTGTTTTGTTTTGTGTGTATGTGTATTCTGGGGTGTTTTTAAGTTGATTAACCTTCAACTTCTCACTTGTACTTCATTAAAGACATGAAAATCAATTAACGATAGATATAAGGGATTAAGTTGACTATAACTAGAAGAAAAACGATGTCATTCTACTACTTTATGAGTAGGACTAAAGTCTATAAGAGTCTCGCTATTTTCCCCCATTTTTTTTTATGTTAATGTTTTTTCAGTGACGTGTCCAAGCCGTTTCCAAAATTGAAAAAAAAAAATGTCATTTAATTCAAACATAATTTTTAGCATGTTGGACACGTGTTGGAGTGTGTCTAGACGAATGTGTATCTGACATGTGTTTGTGCTTCCTAGCTTATAATGGGACCATTTTGGGATTTTGTATTTTAGCAGGGATTATTGCTACTATGACCATAGCCTGTATGTCAAGCATGGGATTTCAATATTAGAAGATTTGCTGATAACCTTGGCTGACGGGATTGCAAGTATGTATCTAGAATTTATTTCTGTAGACAGCAGTTTTTTTGATGAAGTGGATAATATTGGCTTGGCATTGTGTACCCTATCAACACGAGCACTCCAAAGACTGCGTAATGAGGTACTATTTTTCTTTCCCTCTTTGCCTGTGGTTAATGAGGTTGATGACCCTTATAGCTTCTTTCATTTATTATTTTATGACAAATTTCAGAACTCCGAGTTTTCTTTTTCATACATTTTAGAGCCAAATAGTGAATTTTATTTTCCCGTGTATTGCCATTTTGGAAAAAAGAAACAGGAATACTTCACTGTCTTGTGTATGATTATTTTGTTCCTGCATTAAAAGTTTACTCATGCTTTATTAATTTGTCTGCAATTTCACTTTTGAATGTTATTCTGCTTTGAAAATGTATGAAGAAAATTTATTTAAACAAGATACTTCTTCCCCCTTGTAGTTGGAGAAGAAGTTCTCGAAGCTTAGCCTTGCAATGGATAAAACTTATATGGCTATATATTTTTAAAACTCCCTTGTAGAAGTCTCTAGGTGATTTGGGGACAAATGATGGGGGTTGATTTTTTTTTTTTTTTGCATAGGAGAAAGGGAGGACATGGGTTACAATAATATGAGTGCTATTGGTTAAAGTATGAAAGAAATACGTTTGTCAGAATAAAACTGATGGTAAAGGTAAACAGAAAAGGATGATTTGAATCGTTCAAGATTGCATACTATAGTTTTGTAGCCGGAATAGGCTGCTCTAGATTGACATTTTCTTTTGCAAAATTATTTCCCTACATTGAATAAAATTTTAAGGGTGAATCTTGTTAATAGGTGGTTATGAACCAATGGTTGTATCAAAACATCGAGGCAATTGTATCGATGTATGAAGACCGATTTGATCTATGTACACTTAGTAGTCAACAGATTGACCTACCAGGCAGTAGACAGGCCAATGTTGATAATTGGTGGATGAAACATGTCCTCAGAAGAAGAGAAACTTTGTCTTCTCAGTTATATTATGTTGTGATACGCTCCTTTGCCATGCCTGTAAAGCGGACCAAGGAGTTGAGAGCTTTAAGGGGATGGTACGTTCTTTCAATATAATCCATATAATTCTCTAATTTTCATGCTACTTCTCAAATCCAATTTTGAGGTGGACAGTCACTTTTCTGGTAACACTTTCTGAAATAGCTTTAGCAGGAGAAATTTGATTGACTTTGTTATAGTAAGGGTTTGATTTTAGTTCTTGAACTTTGATAGTTGTGTTTATTTAGAGTAATAGAAACTTTTGAAAACTTTGAATGATGTGCGCAGTCTCTCTCATAAGGTTCATGTTTCTCGTAGTCTTAGGCATCAGTGGTGAAGGCTTTTCTTTTTTAATTTTTGTTGCTCTCATTATGCTTGAATGATGCTTATTTTTTCTAGTTTGAATTATTTTCTTGTGGACTTTTTTCTTTTTTGTATATTCTTGTGTTCTTTAATTCTTTTTTAAAAGAAAGTTCATTAATTCATGAAGAACAAAAACACTTTCTCTTGCTCATAATGAGTTCCCAAAAGACGAAGAGTCATTTCATCAGTAGTTGCAAATCGTGTTTTCTTTCCATGTTATGTATCAGATATATTTGTCTTTGGTGGCTTAAATTCATAGAATTGTAATTTTATGAATACTGCAGGAGGTATTACTTCAGCCTGTTGATTGAATTATCCGACATCACGATGCCATTGATTAGAGTCGTAATTGATAAAATCAGTAGCGGAATCTCGTTCTTTCTAGTCTGTCTGATTGGAAGATCTTTGGGGCTCATCTATACAGGAATCAGGCAGTCACTAAGGTGGAAATGAAGGTTGGATAGTTCTGATTTCTATTTGGTTGTTTCTCCATTATTTTGGTTTCCTCATTTTTCTTTCTCATTGTATCAACTTGAAATTTTCGTTTAGATTTTATCAATTGCAATCTGAGATACATAGAATGCTGTAAATTGTTACTTTTTATCACATGAGTTTTAATGAAAATCCATATTGGGTTCATCTTTCCCCTGGAGAAAAATTACAAATACCCATTAAAATTATTTGAATTGATAAAATTCCAATTGTGCTACTATGTGTCAAGCTGAGAGCACTGAATGCAACAGAGTTGAGCAACAGCTTCCCTATTGAATTAAATTTGGTATTAGTCCGTAGACCCTTAAAATAATCTAAGGTTTGATAAAAGCTTATAGTTAGATAGAATTCTCATCAATATCAATAGTTCCTATAATTTGATAAAATTCTTATATAATCAATGTACTTTAAATTTTGTAACAATTTAGTTTCTAGGTTTAAATACTACTTTAGTCTCTGTACTTTAGACTTTGGTTCATTTCAATCCTTATACTTTTAAAATATTCATTTTGGTCTTTATACTTTCAACTTTGGTTTATTCTGGTCTCTGGATTTTCAAACAGTTCATTTTAGTTCTTGTACTTTTAACTATGGTTCATTTTTGTCCTTGAACTTTAAAAAAATAACTATTTTGATCCTTTAAAAATGAAGTAAAAATGAAAATGAAGGAACCAAAATGGTTATTTTTTTAGAGTACAAGGACAAAAATGAACATCTTGAGAGTATCGGAACCAAAATGAACCAAACTTGAAAGTATAGGGACTAAAATCGAATATTTTGATAATATAGGGGCCAAAATAAATAAAAATCAGAAGTATAAGGACCATTATAGTATTTAAACCAATAAATAAAAATCAAAAGTATAAGGACCGTAGTAGTATTTAAACGTAGTTTCTATTAAGAAAATTATTGTTACAAATTTATGGGTTTTCTTGCGTATTTATATCAATAAATTGATTAAGGGCCAAATGTGTTTATAAACTATAAAAGCTAAATTTTTACATAATAAGAATTGATACTAAATTTTAATAGGATTTTTCAAGGTGGAGTTAATTGAAACAAAATTTGAAAATACAAAAATTTGAAAATACAAAAATTAATTTCTTAAAAGTTTATTCAAAGGTCTAATATTTCTTACCATAAATTTATGGTGACTCAATTTGACTCGATTTTTGGCTAAAATCAAAGTTGAACCAATTAAATTATGAAGATTTGAACACTAAGCTGACTGATTAAGGATATGTCAACACCTTGACCAAGCTAGCATATTAAATGTTAGATGGTCGGGGTGCAAGCCAGTTTGGTTAGTTTAGTTAGGTGGTTCGACACGAAGAAGTTGAGCTATATCATAACATTATCGTATAAATAACAAATGAAGCACTTCATTAATTGTATGGACGATTAATAATATTTGACCAAATCATAGAGACTAAATTGAAAGTTCTCTGCTAACCAAACTAAAACTATTGTAATATTAGCTTCAATACATATTTGAACGATATTAAAAAAATGTGTATATTATGATCTCTTTTTATCCATTCTCATAAACAATCACTAACGCTAAAAGCCACCACGCAAATTTCAGATGCTAAGAACCATAACTCTTGTTATTGGAGCAAAAAATATAACTTTACTTTAGATAGGCATATTGCTGGCACTTTGTCCTCAAAACCACAAACATAAAGCTCGCTTATTTCACCACTAAATCTTTGATTAGAAACAGAATCATCATGTGGCCGTAGCTTTACTTCCTTTTCCTTCTTCTTTGGGTGCCTTCATTTTATTCAGAATCCAAGCACATCTTCATATCAGCTAACCAAAAGGGGCTCATAAAGATAATCTGAGAAGAAACCCGTCGCCTAAAGAAAACGTTGATTGCGATCTTTATGTACAAGTGTTTGAAGCATTTTTCAGCTACTGATTCTTCGAATGAAAGTATTTAAAACTCAAAAAAGATAGACCAAGGAGGGTGAGCCACTTAAATGTGGAATGAGTTTAATCATCGGTTGGCTTTAGCAGCAGCTGCAGATGCTGCCTCATCCAATCCCATATTTTTTAACTCTTTCAAGAAACCATTCAAATCATCATCGCTGATCTTATATGGGCTATGAAGTGGTCCGGGAAACGAACCATTAGATACTTCTTCCCTGTAATCTGATAAAGCTCTGTTGATGACATCTCCAATTTGAGCAAACTGCTTACAGAATTTTGGGGTCACCTGCAAAGGGCATATACAATCCAGGAGTCAAAACATCTTAAACAAACATAGAGAAACTTATACCAAACAAAGGTACAGCCTGATGGTAACCTTAGCATGATGCGGGTGTTGAAGCATGCCGAGCAGATCATGGTAAACTAGCACCTGAGTTAAAGAAATTAATTAGTCCGATTGCAGAGGCTATTCAACACTATGATTGTTTTCAAGTAATCAAATATAATACAAGCAACACAACAAACAACCTTATCAAACAAGCATGGACGAAGAAACCAACATTTCTGAAAACAAAAAATGAAAAACCAACAAGTTGTCTGAAATATTGAATAAATCATAAACCCTGTCTCTTTATTGACTGAAATGCAAGGTCTGTTTTCTTCTTCAAAAACTCCTTCCAATTTGAAAGAGCAGGCATTCAAATCCGAACATTAACAAATTGTTAGTTCGCTGCTCCATGGTTTGTTAGCAAGCATGCTGTTTACCAGTAGAAATATTTCTCTACTCTTGAATGTCTTCTATGTTCTAGCGAATCCACTCTAGGGAATCTCTCTCAAAACAATTTAAACAGTTAAGAATCCATTCAAATTTCATTCTGCTTAGAATTGAAGAACCATTTTGGAAAACTAAACAAGGACAACCTTCGGTGCTTCTCTCACTAGGAACTCGGGAGAGAGCCTCCAACTCCTGAACTTGGGTAAAAAAATAGTTTGAAGGTACAATTATATGCCAGTTCAAACAAAGAGAAACAAACAAATAGCTCAAGGAAAGGAAATACGGTTGGCAGTCATCAAATATATATATATGCATGTATGTACATATATATGTATGTATGTACGTATGCACGTACGTATGCATGTATGTAAGTATGGATGGCATGTATAAGGATGTCTGCAGTCAACTAACTTGTCCACTACAGAAAGGCCCTGCTCCAATGCCCATGGTGGGAATACGGAGAGCAGCTGTAGCTGCAGCTGCAACTTCCGGAGGAACACATTCTAGAACGACAGCGAAACACCCAGCTTCTTGTAGAGATATTGCAGTTTCCACCACCTGTAAAGATGCACTATTCAGCATAAAAGCCAAAACGAACACGAAAAACTATGCAACATAACAACAGAAATGGTGTCCCAGAAACAGCTGCAAACAGTACACTAAGAGGAAGAAACAAGTAGAGCAGTGGGAGAACCTCAACAGCACTGGCAATATTCCTCCCTTGAGGTCTAAATCCTCCAAGAACACTAATGGCTTGTGGAGTAAGTCCAACGTGCCCCATTACCGCAATTCCCGCTTCGACTATAGCTCTTGCTGCTGTTATTCTAGAATGTGCACCACCTTCCAATTTTATTGCATCCATTCCCCCATCCTTCAGGATTCTTACTGCCGTATCAACAGCCTGTCAATAATAGCAACACAGTTCTGAATCATTTTAAAAACTGAGGTGTTCGAATTGATTCATTTAAGGTTTTACATCCTAAAAAAGAAAGTTGCTCGTACGATTCAATTACAGGCAGCAACCACACTGAAGTTTCCCATCAAAGATAAGTTCTTACATTTCTAAACTAGTTTTCATCAGAGTTACCATACTAAATTATTCCACAAGATTAGTTCCTTCATGTTTATGCTTTTTTTTCCCTTTAATAGTTAATACGAAAATCAATTTTATTAATGATATGAAATTTCAAAGAAAAGGGTAAAAACTCTGCTTGAAAGGAGTCACAAAAGACTCTCAGATGGAAAAGTGGAGCGGAGCATTTACACTATGTGATAATCGTAAAAACAATAGCAGCAACAAAAAAAAAAAATAAAAAGAATAATAAAAAAATAAAAATAATAAAATAATAAGTAAGTTCGGTTTGTTCATGCATTTTGAGACATAATTTTGATATGAATTGAAGAACTTTCATTTTCAATCGTTTAGATAACTCCATCAGCAAGTAAAAGTAGACATTCTCACAAGAGCTTGGAATTTCATTTACGTTTTACAATCTAATGAATCCCATAGATTCCCGTACAGTCCATTCAAAGAACGACAAAAAAATAGACTTCCTCTAACTTCAAATGAATAAAACCAGATGGCTGTCATTTCTTCAAACACCTAAAAGGCAAAAGATGAAAAAAACCTGTACGGAGCTGGATTCATAAGTACCAAAGGGCAAATCACCGACCAAAAGTGGCCTCCTAGCCCCACGAGCCACAGCCCTGCAATGAACGAGCATTTCATCCAAGCTAATAGGCAACGTGGTGTCGTGGCCGTGCACTACCATGGCAGCCGAATCACCGACCAAAGCAATATCAATGCCGGCCATGTCCAAATGGACTCCGGATGGGTAATCGTAAGCAGTGACCATGGTGATCGGTTCACCTTTCTTGTACTTTTGTCTCAGATTGGTGAGAGTGACTCTCTGGTTTGGACTCTGTGACTTGGGGCCGCCGTAAACCGTGTTTTCAGGGACATTGCTCATGTTACGAAGCACTTTGAGAAGCGATTGCGTTCGGGTTCGAGGTGCGGCCACGGTGAAGAGGTTGAAGAGCGCCATTGATGGAAGGAAAATAAGGATTCCTGAGAATTGGAGCTTCACAATCTGTTGCTTAACGATCAGTTTCAGGTTTGCAAGGGGACACTTCAAACAAGTCTGACGCCGGCGACACGTGTCAATTTTTCATGCAAATTTTTCTTTTTAGTGTCAAAATTTTCTAAATTTATTTTATTTGTCTGCCAACCAAAATTTCGTTTTTTTTGTTTCATAATTTTTACGTCATTTCATCCCAAAATATTTCTAAACTTTATATTATTTATAATTATTTTTTCATTTCTTTTTAAAATTTATGCTCTCGCATCAATATTTACGTAGACATTTACAAAAGATATCTAAATATTATCTTACTTTATAAAAATTATAATATTTAATGTTCAATTATAGTCTAATTAAGTTACAATTAAAGTTTCATTAATTAATTATAAAAATTTCTATCATTTTCTACAAATTTTTCCGAAAGTTTCATCGATATTGATATTTCCATAAAATCGAGACCTCAATATTTCCATTGACATCAATATTTGAACCTTGAAATCAACTAACATTCGAGATGTGCTCAATTGACATCTGAGATGTGTTAGCGACCACGAGGTTTAGATTTAGCTCTTTGAGTCTATTAGTGATAAACTATATCGCTAATATACTCCTATTAGAGATACAGTCTATCTTTGATAGGAATCTATTAACAATATTTTGCTATATTTACAATTCTTTAAAAATGTTCAATTAATTATTAGTCTTAGTTTGCTGCCTATTACAATTACCCTTTTTATTTTTAAGACTTTTTTACTAATCATTTTGTTTTTTGTTTTTGAAAATTAAGTCTAGTTTCTCTTAACTTCTTTTATTGGTTTGCATCTTTCTTAAGTATAAAAACACACTTTTTTTCTTAAGAAAATACTTCTCTTTTAGTTTTCAAATTTTGGCTTGGTGTTTGAAAACATTGATAAGAAAGTAGATAAAAAAAAAAGTAAGAAATTTAGAGTTGGAATTAGTGCATATAGGTTTAATTTTCAAAAAAAAAAAAAAAAAAAAAAAAAAAAAAAAAAAAAAAAAAAAAAAAAAAAAAATTAAAAATAAAAATTAGAACAAATTGGTTTAATTTTAAAAAAAAAAAAAAAAAAAAAAAACCAAATGATTGCCAAATAAGACTTTAGTTTTTAGTTTTTAGTCTTAAAAAACCAAATTAAGTTTTAAAAACTAAAAGAGTAGTTTAATTTTTATTTATTTAATTTTTTTAGAATTTGATTAAGACTTCAACAATTTAACTTAAGAAATATGCAAATTATTGTAAAAAATGATAGAAAATACACTTAATATTTAAAAACAAAAAACCAAATAGTAACCGAATGAGCATAAAATTTTAAAATATTTATTTTAATTTTCACTCTTCTACTCTATATCTGTTTTACTAAATATTCGTCTCTAACTATTTTTTTCCTTCTCGGAGTCATGTTCATATTAACATACTAATACATTAACTTTTTAAAATTAAAATAGGAACAGTGATCAAATAATTTTTTTTAAGTTCAGAGAATTAAAATAACTGTAATTTTAAAAAATTTAAAACTAAAAAATCGAACAAATTTAAAAGTATAAAGACTAAAATAGACATTTAAAAAAAAAATGTGAGAACCAAAGTAGAATTTTTTAACTACAATTTCATCAAATTTAGTTTTTGAGCTTTAAGTTTGCATCAAATGAGTCCCTAAACTTTAAGATATGTCTATTAGACTCTTTTAACTTTCAATTTTGTGTTCAATTGGTCCTTGAACCTTAAAAAGTATCTAATAAGTCTTTAAATTTTTTATTTGTGTCCAATAAGTCTTTGGCTTTCAATTTTATGAGGTCATCAACCTATTTGATGTTTTTAAAATTAACAAACCTATTATATACAAAATTTAAATTTTGATATTCGGTTAGTCACACAATTTAATTTTATGTCTAATAATTTTGTTGATTTAACAAAAATTTTAAATATCTCAAAAACTTAATTATTAGGCACAAAATTGAAAGTTTAAAGACTTATCAATTTTTAAAGTTTAGAGACTCGTTAAACAAAATATCGAGACTTAAAGGACTAATTATTTGATATTTTTAAAGTTTTGGCACTTATAAAACACAAATTTGAAAGTTTAAGAACTCATTATATCTTATTCAAATTTCATAGATTTATTAAGCAGAAACATGAAAGTTTAAGATCTAAACTTGTAAATTAACACATAACATAAATAAATATAGCCATTATAATTGAAAAATATTTTTGGCTCGTAGACTTTAGTTCGTACATTTTAGTTACTGTACTTTTAGATTTAATTCAATATCGTAACTTTACGATGGAACAATTTAGTTTTGTACTTCACGCTTTTTTACCATTTAATTCTTGAAAACAATAATAATTTGAATCTCTTACCTTTATCGATGCTCCAATAACCAGACTATACCTAAATTGTTTGCTTTAAATCCTGATTTATGTTCTACAATCAAATTTTGAAGTTGAACAGATTTTTTAATCGTGGTTTAATTAAAGTAGCCCAATAACTAGGCTATACCTTACCTTAAAAATAATAATAATAATAAATAAATAAATAAAATAAAGAAGTTAAATTACAAATTTATTTGCTAGTTATGTGGGGAGAAAGTCAAAATTTAGTCTGATTTTATAAGTTAAAATTTCACCCTTATTTGATAAATAAAATAGAAAATTGTCGAAAATAATCCTTAATGTTTTCATCTTTTACAATGTAGGTATTTTTTTAGAAAATTTAGTCAATATTCTACTGAGAAAGCTAAAAGAAATTGATAATTTGGATGTACAATGAAAAAGTTACATTTTTATTCCAATTTTGGTGGTCCATCTTGACAAGGAGGGAGAGGAAAAAAATTATTTCAATGAATTTTCTAAAAGGGTGTTGGTTATGAAAGTTGAAAAACTAAAAATGTTATTTCTGAAAATTTTCTATATAAAATCTCATAAATAGTCCTTATATAAAATCTTCATACACAACCTTTGTAGATGAAATCTAACTTTTAAACCAATACGATTAAATTTAAACTTTCTAAGAAAAAAGAAAAACTAGCCATGGTTTCTGTAATTGTAGCATAAATTTAGAATTTATACCATGATTTTTAAAACTATGTATGTATATCTATAAAATGTTTTGTTAGTACAATAAAGAGTGAATGAATTTGACCCACAAACATTTTGGCTACTAGTACATACTATATGTAAGTTGAACTACACATAGTTCGACCATTATATTTCTCTTAACCATGATGTAAAGATAGATTTTAAACAAAGACAATTGTTGATGCCAATACCTAGACATGGGAAAAATACACTTAACCTTCACGTGAAAGCAATGATAAATTTGTAATTCAGGGAAGATGTGACCTGCAAAACAAGAAGAATTTGAGCACCAGTGTAGTACTTTCCACAACACCTCTGATGCCAAAGTCAATAATAAGCTTTTAGTTGTAGTAAAAAATTTTTAGAGAAGAGAATGATCTTACTTTTTTTGAAGTCATAAATTACATATTTGTAGTGAAATTCTAACCTAGGACATCCATATCAAGTTTCTAAGAAACACCAGGTTATTCTCGAGCCAAATGGGTCAGGGCATGCATTTTGCATGCTTTGTTAATCAAATATGGAGGGCCGTCCTCGACCTCATCCTTGACTGAGAAGGGTCTACCTCGGCGTCATCTTTGGTCGGGGAGGTTAGTTTGGGCCTTGACCCTAACTTCCCTCTTCTCATGCTCAATTGGGCCCTAGAGTGTGGTTTTTTAGCTAGAGTTTTGTCATTTTATTGATTGGATAGTTTGCAAACTCGATAAAGTCGATTATGTCCTCTAATCCAAATCTACCAATAACAACAATAAGAATACATTTTTGTTATTTTGTATGCACGAAGTTACATTTTAATCCTTGATTTTACGACCCCCCAAAAGAAAAAAAACGTGGTCGGGAACTTCAATTATATATATATATATATATATATATATAAAGCAATGTAAAAACATTTTCCTAAGGAAGTCCAAATATTGTGAGCTGTAATGGAAGAAGAGGGGTGTGATTCAAAACGAAGATTTAGGTAAACCATTCTTCACATATGCTATTGTACGTATTGTGTGCATAACTTGTGGGGAGGGGGAGAAAAGAAAATAAAAGAAAAACTCAATTTCATTTTTCAGAGTAGGAGGTTAATGAGATTAGTAAGGCTTAGGATTTGGCAATGGCCGGTTTGTATAAAACACAAAACATTTACCACAATTTAAAATGAATAAGTAATAATGCAATGCTCAATCCATAAAACTCTGGAGAGACAAATAACAATTCTGATAACATTTACGATCAAATTAGAAGTAGTACCAAACTTGTAAAGATTTAGTATGCATTATTAGTTTAATCTCTTAACATTTAGCTGTGTGTCTAATAAGTTTTAAAATTTTATAAAAGTTGTCTAAAAAGTTTCAAGAAAAATATGTTGGAGTGATATATAATAATCCTAGAGTCTATCATTGGTATTTATCATTGGTATTTCTAATAATTAAAGAAACCAATCGTGAGTAATTTTCCTCATTAATGTTGCTCTAAGTGATAGTCAATAACTTCGTAAATAAAATTTTATAAGGGTCTGTTTGGATCACAGATATTATTTCATGGGTATAGATATTAGATATATGGAATTTGAATGTCTAAGTTTTAAATGTCTGGGATAATTAATGTTTGTATTTGGATAGATATAATAATTAATGTCGATAAGTTAAATAATTTTGTTTAATTGATAAAATTTCTATTACTACATCCATTCATTACCTGCCAAAAAAGTAACAATTAAGAATTATGTGGGGTCCACGAATAAACGGAAAACAAATTAATAAATTATTTAAGGATGTGTCAAATAATGAATAGGAGTAGTAGGTACTACGCTAGTACATTTTTTTTTAATTTTTTTCTGTGTTCAATCTACCAATTTTGTTTATGAAAATCAAAATTAAACAATTATTTAATTAAAAGCAAAAGACCAATTAATGTAGTCATCAATTAAATTTAACATTATTTAACTTATTGTTATATTAATTAATTAATTAATCAATTAAAATAAGAATAAGAATAGAGGAATACTTTTATATTAAACATAACTCAATTATTTAAATCAATTACTAAAATAATTAAGTTAATTAAAATATTGATAATTAATAATAATAATTTATATTAAATAGTTAAGATAACATAAAATATCAATTACAAAGGTAATAGTTAATATATTTATAATTAATAATTAATTAATAAAATTAATAGTAATGGATAATTGATATTCAGTTATTAATTAATTAGGCTATATTTTTAGTATCTACGATTGTGCATGATATTAAAAAATTCATGTTGTCGAATGGGTTTTAAAGTTCCCTGAATAATCTTATCTTTAGGTTTTAAAAGGTGGAATTTAGTGAAACAAACAAGAATATTAAATGTCTATCTGAAATCCCATGGAAAAACTTGTGAAAACAAACAGACCCTAGCCAATCAATAATAATTTTATGGTTAAATTCCGATAAATATATAATTCTATCAACAATACAAGTCAACTAATGGTAAATTTTCATAGATTTTAGTATAATTACAATTCTAACACCAATGGTTGAATTTCTATTTTCAAAAAAAAAAAAAACACGCCAATTGTTGAATGAGAAATTCAATACAAGTCTATGATTGAACTAAATGATCATAATACTAATTTATCAATGATATTCACTGAAAGACTCTAATACATATATAATTTTATTCACAATACAAGTCTTTAAGTGATAAACATTAACATACATCAATATAAATATAGTTTTGTTAATAATACAAGTCTATAAATTGAACTAAAATAACTGTCAATAATAGAAGTCTATCTAAAATAGATACCGATGAAATTTAATACAAATAGAGTTTTATCAACGATAAAGATCTATATGCGATAAACTTCTAGTTCTAATGAAAAGTCCATTAAAGTAGAAATACTTCAATCAACTAATCATACTAGAAGTACTTCAATCAACTAATCATAGGAATTTTTCTGAATGGACTAATGGGCTTTAATTTTTAGACTTTCTACGTTGGGTTGGATTTAGGTATTGCTATATTTTACATAGAATTTTAGGCTTTCCTATTTTGGCACTTTTGGCAAAAATATTTAAGTTTTATTTATTATTATTTTTATTTAGCTATAGCATGTTTGAATTCAATTTTGGATTTGAATTTGTATTTCCTTTTATATTGTGTAAGTGTGTCTAACGTCTATATTCTTGTTTTGGCATTTCTTCCTAGTTGATATTATTTATTTTCAATTGAGATGATTAATATAATATTGTTGATTTTGATTTAACAATCTTATTTTTATCGGTCAATTTCCATATATATATATATATATATATATATGGAACATTTGACCATTGCAACATTTGTTTATTCACTCTCAATTGTTCTAAATTTGTAATACTTAACAAAAACTTTGAGAGAATGTGTTTGTAACTAAAATCGCAAAGAAATTTTTGTGTGATTGTAATAAATTTTCACATAGTAGATTTCTCTATAGTGAGTCACGATTTTTCTTCAATATTGAAGTTTATCACGTAAAAATTCAAGTACTTATTGTTTCTTTTAATTTTTCAATTATCTTCTACTTATTCCTACAGTAGAAGTGAGTTTTTTTTTTTTTTTTTTCCAACAATTATATGAGGAACATATGCTCTGAAAACCTTTAACCACAAAGTAATAATCTGAGATTGAATGGTCCATTAAATAATGTTTTTAAGGAAGTATAAGAATAAGCATAAAACAATCAAGGCGAGCATAACTCAATTGACATGCGAGTATGCTAGAACCACGAGGTTTATAATTCAAATCTCTCCCATAATTATACCTAAAAAAAAGAAGAAAAAGAAAAAGAATAAGTATGAAAATATAAGAGACAACAAGTCATCGAGCTTAAACATAGATCCAACAGGAAAATCTAAAGAACCATCACCACAAACAAAACTAGAAAACAGATTTGATTTTATATTTTTGAATGCATGCTACAAAACACAGTTGAAATTCATGTGGATTGAAGAACCATGGATACAGAAGAAAAAAAAAACAAAGTGTAAGAGTATGAGCTGTGGTTGATTTGGATGAAAGTAAAGAGGACAAGAAGTGACAACATGTCAAGAAGAGTTTTGTGAAATTAATAAATGTGTGTGTGTATATATTATTATTTTTGGATACAGCTAAAGACTTTGAAAGCTCACTGTGGGCTCATCAGATTGATGTTTGTCTCTGCATTTTCAGCCACTCATAATAATCCAAAAACGCATTACTTTTTTTCTGAACCATTTTCTAGTTTTCTTGGGAAAGAAAGAAATAATGTAAGTGCAAAATCCAATATATTTAATTTTCAACTTTCAAATTTGCTTCTAAATTAATACAAAAGTGACATTATTCCTCAACCCTATTGACCATAAGAAAGGAAAACATAAAGGTTTAAAAGCATGCTTGATTTGACTTTTATTTATCTCTTCTTTTTTCGAGAATATTATTTTAATAAAATGTTATGACTCAGCAATCAAATTTAAAACTCAATAAAATTATCTCATTGAAAACCGACTAAATATACATCTACGATTATAAATTGTATATTCATTTTGTAGGTTAGGTCTACATAATAAAGCTTTGAATAATGAAAGATTCAATTATTATTTTTTTATTTTTTTAACTTTTTAAAGATTAAGTATGGAATGATTTTTGTGCATATACCACAATTAATTTTGAATGAAACGCTTATTCTATAAACACGTATGGAAGAATTTGGAAGAAATATGTGTTTGATCGAAGAGAATTTGTGCAAGTGAAATTTTAACTATTTTTTAGAATTTTTAAAACGACTTCTAATTAGAGCTGTTTTTAAATATAGCAAAATGAGCTCATTTATTTACAAATATAACAAAATGTTACTGTTCATCAGTAATAGACACTGATAGACTACTATCATTTATCATTGTAGATCAATGATAGACATCTATTAGTATCTACCACTGTTTATCACATATATATAGATAGTGATATTTTGCTATAATTAAAAATATTTCTAACAATTTTATCATTTACACAATTATCCTTCTTAGAATTGTGGGTGTCAAATATTAGTTTTGAATGAAAAAGCACATATTCCTCTCCCAAAAATCATACCAACTTAAAGAAAAAGAGTTTGTTTTAGTCAAAAGGAAAAGGGGCTCTAGAGCCTAGAGAGAAAAACTTTCTAACTTGGGAGTTTTCCTTTTTATTTATTATTATTCTGCTTAATGTCTTAGTAAGAAAGGAATTTTAAAGGAAGGAGAAGTACAAGTGTGTGTGTGTGTGTGTGTATGTATATACATACCCTCACTCTTATTGACAGCCATTGAAGTATGGGGAAAAGCTAGCTGATGAGTGTAAGAATATATTCTTCCTATAAACCTAATGAATGTCACATCATCCAACTCTTATCTTTTCTAAAATGAATGAAAGATGTAAAGTGAATGCATACTTTATTTGCACAATTAGGTTCCTTTCTACAATGTTTGTTTAAAATGTTTAATATGGCCGCTTCAAAGTTGGATCTTCCATCCTTGTAGTTATCATATTAAAATAATAATAATATATAAATAAATAATTATTTTAAATGACAAAACTGTTTAAAATATTTATAAATACTAATAAAATATTATAGTCTAAAAATTTATTTTTAAACTTCCAAAATGAGTTCAATAATACTCTCACTGTTAGTGTTTTGTGTCAAAAATATCCTTGAATTTTCAAAACTTTCAAAAGTACTCTTAAACCGAAAAAAGTTAAAAAATACCATTAATGTTACATTAACAAAAACTGTTAATACTGTCTTACTTCTCTATTTTCCCTATTTTTCTCTCCTCTATTCTACAATACCTTCTTACTCCCCTTTTTGTTAACTATTCGACATTTATTTATCTAAATGAAGAAATAAACTACACACTTCAATTAAAGTATGAACTATAATAAGAAAAAATAGAATAATGGACGCACCAATGAATTTTAGGACTTAAATGTTTTAATAAAGTTGTACATTTAGTAATTTGAGTGTGTGTTAATAGCCAAATACATTTTCTTTTATTTGACTATTTATCATTTTGGTATGTCTTAAGGGGAGGTTTTGTGGGATTTTATATTTAGCTTAAAATTTTGGCTTTTATTTTGGTTGGTGTAAGATTGAAAAAATAGAAGAAAAATGAGAGTATCTATATGGAAGAAAAAAAAAAAAAAAAGGATATCTATATAATTTATTTTAAAATTGGTTCTTTTTTAACTTAAGAAAACTTCAAACAAATTGATTTTCATAGTAATAATAGGAGTGTTTTTAAACTTTTAATTTTTTTGAACTTTTAAGACTTATTCTTACAACAAGATATCAATGGTTTATGCTCATATACTAACCGTGAGGATTTTTTTTCTTTTTTCTTTTTTTAAGTTTAAGGGTATTTTTGAAATCTTTGAAAGCCAAGAGATATTTTTGAAACAAAAACTTTAACTATTTTCATAAAAGAACTAATGGTTGGAGTACTTTTTAACTTTTTTTTATTAATTTGAGAGTATTTTCAAAACTTTTGAAAGTTCATAGGTACTTTTGACACAATGTATAAAGTTCAATGACATATGTATATATATATATATATATATATATATTATGATTTAGCCTAATTTTTTTAAAATCTTAAAAGCTCTTATTGTTAATTGAGTAATACTACATCCAATTATATAAAAAATAAATTTAACGCACCTACGTATTATATATATATATATATTTTTTTTTATTTGTTAATTAAATAGAAAAGCTACAATACGGTAATCTTTCTTTTCCCGCACAATATTTTCCTTTGACTTGGACAATATCAACATAAGGAAAGTATTTTATATTTATTTAATTACACTAATTTTTTCCTCTACAAACTTTTAAAGATGTCAAATATTGTGGCTCTGATCAAAGTTTAGGTTACACAAGTTTGACACCTAATTATTTGAGCCACAATATTTGACATCTTATCAAAAGTTTGTAGGAAGAGCATTAGTTTCTCTTAAAAAAAAAAAAAAAAGAAAAAAAATGCATTAGTTTAGTTACACAATTTCCTATAATTGCTAAGCTAACGAATGGTAGATTAATTATTAAGAAACAAATACAGAAAATATATATAGAGAAACAAATGATGACATTAGGTTTGTCTTTGTGTCTCCAAGTTTTCTTTTTCTTAAATTAAAATAGATAATCACTAGACATTGGCTGTTAGCAAATTGTAATCAAAAAAGAAAATTAAGAAAATGATTAGGTCCACAATATTGACTTTTGTTCACAAAAATTCAAGGAACCTTCACAAACCAAGCACATGGAGTCTTAGCACTTTGTTAAATTTTGGGAACTAAAAAAAAAAAAAAAAAAAAAAGAAAAAGCTTCAAGCTCTTCCTCCAAATTTGCCAACTATTTCATCTACTCTTCAGTAATGTTCTACATCAAATCTTAAAAATTGTAAAATATGATTTTCAAGGAGAGAGATGCATTTTTTTTTTAGAAATTAACTTCTTTTTATCCTCCAAATAAATTTTTTAATTTCATATTTCTACTTAATATTTGATTTCAACAATATAATTATTTTTTAAAAATAAATATGTATAATGTCCTAAATTACTAGTTAAGTTATGTTCTCGTTGGTAATGATTTAACAATGAAATTAATGTTTAGACAAATCCTTAGTATTTGATATTTATAATAGTTAAATGCCGTGATATATATAATTATAATTTCTTAGAATTAGGTGAAAAAAAGAGTCAAACTTGTAAACTTTGTGTGTGTCGTTGGCAAATATCAAAATTATGTCAATTTAGTCATTTCGATTTGGTTTTAATTTATTCCCTACACTTTTCAAAGCCTTCACCAATTTAACTTTGTGTCGTTTCTATAAGTGTTAATGACACTTTCCCATCAAACCTGCACTAATTAACTCAAAAAGTATTAAGGCTCTTCAATAAAGTGTTAAGTGTTGCTCTCTCAAGTTTTGAGCTAAAGATCCCTGTGTAAAGATCTTCAATACTTATTATTATGACCTAAACTATAATCTCTCTTAGGAACAGATCTCTTGAAGGCTTCAATTTTTCTTCCATATTTTAGGCGTGCAAAATAGTGGATCATCTACTTAATTCTAGCATAAATAACATAAAAACTAACCATAATCAAGTAATGGTTTAGATAAAAATAGCTCACAAAATGTGCTCTGAATATCAAATAGGCAAAATACAGGCAGTGTGTTCTAGAGAAGTAGTGGAGCCTAACTTGGATAAGAGTGGACATGAATGTATGATTATTATTATTTGATGAAGCTTGGTGGCACTTTATTTGAAAAGATTATTAAATGTCACATTCGATTAGATTGGAGAGGGGTGTAATAAAAACAATTAATGATCATGTTTCTATCTTTATGGAGTGAAATTATAAATTAGATTTATATCAAAGTGAATAATGTCATACCATGATAAATTAGAGTTGAAGTATTAATATTTGTGTGAATTTTTTCTGTTTAGATTTCAAATCTATAATATGAATTTATTAGTTACAAATTTGAGATCTAAGAAAGGCCAACAATATTATAGAATGTGATAATTTGAAAATTGATAGTTTTTAATATCTCGATACTTCATACTAATCTTCTCCATATTTTAGTAAACTTTTGGTAAATCAATCATTTTGAGAATTATCATGATTTAGTGTGAATCACTCAAAGCCATGGGCACTTAGAATAAAATTTTCGGAATCAATAAACAAATAAAATCTATGGGTTTTGGAAGAGGGGTTTTCATTCAATGCCATGGGTTTGAAAACTCTCCCTTCATCTCCTACCTCTTATAATTAGTCGTTATTGATTGTCAACAACAATCATTGGTCAGTCACCCACTATGACCGTTAGTGACTGTTGTTGGCTGATCGCCTGTGATTGTCAAACATTAGTGAATTATTTTAGATTATTTTTTCATCTTCCCTCCCTCCTTAATTACCCTTTCTTTCTCTTTTTCCCTTCAATTTCTCCTTTTTCATTTTCAAAAAA
>QLSR01000005.1:4881849-4896695 GCA_031780015.1 Citrullus colocynthis | reverse complement strand
AAAAAAAAAAAAAAAAAAAAAAAAAAAAAAAAAAATATTTATAGACTAATCGCAGCAAGAGAGTCACAACTTTTAAGGAAAAATGTATCTTTCGTGTAAGGTTGTACCATTTACTTTAAAAAAAAAAAAAAAGAAAAAGAAAAAACGGATTTCTATTTTTAAAATAATAAATTTATTCATAATTTTCTAACCATTTTAATTTTGAAATTTCAAATTAATTTTATAAAAAATTTAAGATATTCTTGTTAAAACACAAAATGAGAATTGATGCGAAAATAAAGTGAGACAAGAAAATGTTTTGACATTATTTACCTTTCAATTTTATATAAATAAGTTTAAAGAAAATAAAAAATTCAATTGGATCACCAAACATACCTATTTTTTAAAAACTAAAAACTAAAAACAAAAAAATCAAAAGTCAATTGGTTACCAAACGACCCCTTAGGCCCCGTTTGATAACCATTTGGTTTTTAATTTTTTTTTTGTTTTGAAAATTAAGCCTTTTTTTTTTTTAATTTCTTACAATAAGTTTTCATCTTTATTGAGTAGAAGAGTTGAATTCTTAACAAAATTTCAAAAACAAAAACTGGTTTATAAAACTACTTTTTTTCTTCGAATTTGGTTTGATTTTTTAAAACATTAGTAAAAAATAAATAACAAAACAAAGAATTTATAGGTAAAATGAATATTTATAGGCTTAATTCTCAAAAAACAGAAAATAAAAAACTAAATAATTACCAAATGGGGCTTTGATTTGAATTTTAAAACAATAGTCTTAAAATGTAGCTTACCAAGTATTCAAACAAATAAGCAAAAGTAATATTTATATACTTAATTTTCCAAAACCAAGAATCAAAGCTCCGTTTACACTTCTAAACGTTTGGTGACTATTTAGTTTTTTGTATTTTAACTTTTTTTTTAAAAAATTAAGCCTACAAACACCCCTCAAACACCCCTTACACCTCTAAGTTTCTTGCTTTGTTATATACTCTCTATCATTGTTTTAAAAAACTAAGCCAAGTTTTAGAGACAAAAAAAAATTATTTTAAAAGCTTGATTTTTTTAAAAAAATTGGTTAAGAATTCAAACATTTTACTAATAAAGATGAAAACTATATAAAAAAATTGAGAGGAAATAAATTTAATATTTAAAATAAAAAATTAAAAACTAAATAATTATCAAATTAGATTCAAATAACTATTAAATGTTTTTTTTTCTTTTTTTTTTCTTTTTTCTTTTTTTGGTTCTCCTAGGGGATCATGTAGGTGGAAATAGATTTTAGATAAATGACAAATCAATGAGACATTTCACCCACTAAACCAAACAAGACCTACCAACCAAAATTTTGATGTAGCTTATCAATTTAAAGTGATTGACTTTTCTTCTCTTTTTGCCTTTATAAGCAACTTCCATTGTATCTTTAATTAGCATAACACTTTCACATCTTTCATTAGGTGACAAATATTTGGCAGCCTTCTAATCATGAAGGAAAATAATAACATGTTTGTAAATCCCTTCCTCTAGCATTAAAATATACCTTTCCATGACACATTAAAAAATTAAAAAATTGGACCAAAGTATTTTAGGGGCCATGTACTTCCCCTTATAATTTCTACGTACATAACGGTATATGATATATATAAAATAATAACGATAATAATGGTATATGATATTGTCTACTTTTAATATAAGTTAAGAGTAAGGTTATTCTCAAATATAGCAAAATGAGTTAAAGTATTTTTAAATATAACAAAATGTCAATATGTATCAGTGATAGACATCTATCAGTGTCTAGTGATATTTTGTTATATTTTAAAATAATTTGGCTCATTTTACTATATTTGAAAACAACTCAATTCTAATTATTTTGCTTTTGGGGTGTGTTTAGAATACCTTTTCAAGTGTTTAATTTAAAAAATACGTTATTTTGAAAGAAATACAAATATTTGGTAGCCACTCAAAATAGACTTCAAAAGCCACTAATATTTTTATTTTAAACAATCCTTATAAAAAGTGTTTAAATAAAAATGAATTTTTAAAAAATAGTTATTTTTTTAAATTAATCCCAACGGGTGCTAGTTTCATCATGCACCTATAAATTTCCATTTTCTTAGTCATTCTAGTACGCTTTAGTTGGAGTTTGAACATCAATAATAAGATTTTTATAAATGCAATCGAGACGTGGTAGTATTGAAAACTAAGACCTTGTTTGGTAACCGTTTCGTTTTTTGGTTTTAGTTTTTAAAAATTAAGCCTATTTTCTCCACATTTCTCACAATGATTTGTATCTTTCTTAAGTACAATGGTTGACGTGTTAGCCAAATTCCAAAAATAAAAACAAAATTTTAAAAACTATTTCTTTTTAGTTTACAAAACTTGGCTTGATTTTTTAAACCATTGGTAAAAAATAAACAACAAAGGGAGAAATTTAGAGGTGGATAGTCTTAATTTTCAAAAAATAATTAAAAAAAAAACGAAATAGTTACGAAACAATGCTTAAATTATTTAGGCATCATAGGGACCATTTAATTTTTTATTTTTTATATTTAAAAATTATTCTTTATTTTTCTCAAGGTAAATGTTTGAACTTTTAGCCAATTTCAAAAGAATAATAATAATATAATGAAAACTACTGCTTTTTTTAAGCATTCATAAATGGCAAACTGTTAGATAGAAGTGATGTTTATAGGCTTAAGTGAATTAGCAGAAAATATGCATGGTTGATTAATCCAAATATAAATCTAGAGCATAAAAAGTTCAAATATATTCAAGAAACACAAACAATCAAGAGTAATTCAAAAATCACAAGTCCTCACAACTTGAATACAATTGAGTTTCTTCCTAAATCCTTAGCTACAGAAATTTATCTTAGCCACTAATCATCATCATTCACTTCCAAATGGCCAAGATCAGTCCCAAGGTAGCAAAAACAGGTTAAATTATAGTGGAAAGGAGGAAAGAAGTTGAGAGAGGTGAAGTAAATTGAAGCATCTTTGACATCTTTGACTTAAAAGAGGGAAGGAACCATTTATATTAGGTTGATAGCATCACAACACTCTAAGAGAGCATTACGTTGTTGATCCAAAAATCCTCAGCGCCACCAAGCTTTGAGCGACATTGCCTAATCCTTCTTCTCGAGGGTAGCGTTCGCAACGCTATGCGTAGTTCATTAAATACTATCTTGTAGTGCTAGGGGTAATTTGCACTACAACAATTTTCACTTTCCATGACTCTTGTACAGTAGCAGAAATAGAGGAGAAAGAGAAAAAACAGTCATTAAAGCCAAAATCACGCATTTTTGGCGGAAAAAAATGGAATTTTTCGGATTTGTCGGAATTGATGACTATTTTTTTGTGTCATTAATTAATGACTAAAAAAAACAGTCATTAAATGTAAGAAAATGAAAAATACGGTTTTGGCAGGAAAATACGTGAATTTTCAGATTTTTTTTTTTACTATTTTGACTTTTTTTACTTTCCCTCCTCTCACTTTCCCTCTTTTTTTCTTTTTCATTTTACTTTTAGTTTACATAAAACAAATAAAAAATCTACACCCATTCATTTCATCTTCCCCACCCTCACCCCACAAAATCCTCTTCCCACAACAAGGCTCCCGAAGAACGATGATGCCGCTGCTGCTGCCGCCCCAACAAGAAGGTTCGATCGCTCCTCTGCCTGACGCCGCCTGTTGCTGCCGCTAGACGCCGGTGCCACTGCCTCCAACGCCGCTGTTGTTGCCTCCAACGCCGTTGCTGCTGCCGCCAGTTCGACGCCGCCTATTGCTGTCGCTTCTTTTGCTGCTGCTGCCCCACGCCGCTTCTTCAACCGATGCCCGCCTTCTTCTTTTGCCGAGGTGGGTGGTTGCCGCCATCTTACTAAACGTGGGTGAGTTTTTTATTGACTATTCGTCTGGATCTAGAGTTGTTTTCCATAGTTATATAGACTTGTTCATTGAATTTTTTTTTTTTTTTATCTAGAATTGTCCTCTACAAATGAATGTATGAATAAATTAGTTGTCGTCTTGGAAGATTAGTTGTCGTTTTGGAACACATAGTTTAAATTAGTGGATTTTACATTGTGAGACTTACCAAGTATTATAAATACCATGCGAAAATTTGAATGAAATTGTAATGACAATGATGAAATTGCAATGAGAATGATTAATGTTGATCTTTTAGGTTGATTTTGAGTTCGGAAGTCACACTTATATATGTTCAAGTTGTTTTGAAAGTCATTAGTGTCATTTAGACACTTTTTAGATACATTTTTGTTGCTTTTGGAACTCAAAAGAACACTTACACACTCTTGATGGGTTGAATTTAGGTTGGTTCATTTAGACACTTGAAGCCATTATGTGTTTGATGAATATTCTTGTAGGTGGATAAATAAGACTTTCAAGTGTAATTTTTTTTATTAATCAACATGTCACAAAATTCTATTTGACACTTTTTAGGAACTTAAGATATTTTGAATTTAGGTTGTTTTGGGAGTTAATAAGTTTTTTGGACACTTTTTATGCACTTTTAAGTTGTTTTGAGGGTCAAAGTGAAACTTATACACTTTTTAGGTGGGTTTTGACTTTAAAAGTCATACTTAGACATTTTGATGTTGTAGTTGGGAGTTAAAGTGTCATTTGGATACTTTTTAGTTACTTTTTGATTGGTATTGAGTTTGTAAGTCATATTTAGGTATTTTGAAGTTGTTTTGGGGAGTTAAAGTGTTATTTACACACTTCTTAGGTACTTTTTAGTTGGTCTTAGATATTGTGAAGACTCTTGAGAATTATGTAGGTTGTTTTGGGAGTTAAAGTGTCATTTAGACACTTTGTAGGTACTTTTTGTTTGGTTTTGAGTTAAGAGGTCATAGTTATGCATTTTGGATTTGTTTTGGGAGTTAACGAGTCTCTTGAGGGTTTACACACCTTTTAGATATTTTTAGTACGTTTTGTGACTTAAGTGGTCATTTAGACACTTTTTAGATGAACTCATTGAAAAGTACGCAAAGATGGCAGAGCAAAATGAGAAGTTAATGAATCAACTTGTCAAATGGGAAGATAGATGGACCGACGTTCAAAAATTGTTGGGGCAAGGGCATGGAGGCGATGGACCTTCAACTTCTTAGGTATTTATTTTTTTTTTTAAATTAAAGTTTAAAATTATGGTTGTGGCTATCCTACAATTACGGTATCCAATTCATGCATTTAGTACCTTTTTTTATATGTTTAAGTTATAATGTGTTGTGGCTATCCTGCAATTACGGTAGCCAATTCATGCATTTATGGAGTTGTTTTTGTAGTCAAAGTGTCATTTAGACACTTTTTAGCCATTCTTTGATTGGTTTTGAGTTTAAAGGTCATAGTTGTGCATTATGAAGTTGTTTTTGTAGTCAAAGTGTCATTCAGACACTTTTTAGCCATTCTTTGGTTGGTTTTGAGTTTAGAGGTCATAGTTGTGCATTTTTTTACTTGTTTTTGGAGTCAAAGTGTGATTTAGACACTTTTTAGCCATTCTTTGGTTGGTTTTGAGTTTAAAGGTTATAGTTGTGAGTTTAGAGATCATAGTTTAGAGGTCACTAAAAAATTTTTGGGGCAAGAACAGGAAGGGGATAGACCTTAAAATACTTAGGTATTTTTTAAAATTAAAGTTCAAACTCTATTTATAAATGCATGTATATTATGTGTGGCTATCCTGCAGTTATGGTAGCTAATTCATCCATTTAGTGTTGTTATTATTGCTTGAGTTGATTTTGATAATGTGTCACTTAGACATTTTTTAGGTACTTTTTAATTGGTTTTGATAATCAAAGTGCATATATGAACTATTTTGGTTGTTCGGGGAGTTAAATTGTTTCTTGAAAAATTTTTAGGTACTTTTTATGTTGGTTTGAAAGTATTTAAGTTATATATTTGTTTTGCTCGTATTGGATTAATGTGCTTGAGTTCTAAGGAGTTATCTTTTTTTTTTCTTGTGATAAATATTTTTTGTATTATGTTTCACTTGTCCTTCCCTAAATGAAGAAATTTTTCATTTGACCCTTATTCTTTCTAATAGACTAATGTATGAGTATTTCTACTTTTTAGTAGTTATACTCCTAAGAGGTTGGACAAGTTACAATAATTATATCTTTGTTTCGCTCGTACTATACTATGTTTCACTTGTCCCCCCTGCCCCTAAACAAAGAAGTTTTTCAATTAACTATTATTCTTTCTAGTAGACTAGTGTATAAGTTAAATTTGGAGGTTATCCATGTTATTAAGGTTGAAAAGTGAGATTGTAATGTGATTTTGAGCCTATTTATGTGGTTATATTGTGATTCTATGTATAATTTTTGTTTGAAAGTGTTCATTGAAGCTTACTTGTATGACTAAAGTGGGGTTTTCAGTGCAAATGTATATAACAACATGATATTGTCACAGTACGATCAACATATATATAACCTGCATATTATTATTATTGTTCACCTTTATATATTGAGTTAAATTCTGAAATGAATGTTTTTTTTTACAAGGTTCCTGGACAAGGCCATTGAAGTAAGGAAACCCACCAACCAAGATATTTAAATAGGTGTTGTATATATTTTTTTTGGGATTATACCAACACTTAGTTCTAAATACTAAATTTGTAAATGATGTACCCAAAATTTGGTTACTAGTGTTGTTGTTGTTAGTTTCCTTGTAGTAATGATAGAAAGTATATTATTATATATGAAAGTTACCTTTTATGTTTGTGTACATATTTTGTGTTGAAACTGAAGGAAACATGAGTGTAATAACATGTATGAAACATAGGTGTAATAACGTGTATCATTGAAATGATTTCTTTGATATTTGACAAAAGTCATCTATCAGACTTTTATAACTATAAATAAGTAACAATGTATGTAATTCAATGACCTTAAAAAATGTCATAATTAAGGTATTATTGACACTTTAGATGTGTCATTATTTGTTGCTCGATGACAGAATTTTAATGTCAAGATAACTCTTTATTTGACAGAAAAAGTCAACATTTTCATTATTTAATGACTGTAGAAAATTGTCACGAAAAATGGTTTATTCCATGACTTATAATAAATGTCAATACATGTTCTTTGTTGACTGTGTTCAAAAGTCATGAAACTAATAATGATGACTGATTTCTCATGTGTCATCTATACACTTTAGATGATGGGCGATTAAATGACTAAAAAAAATAGTCAAGAAATGTGCTAATGACTGTTTTTTAGAGTCATAAAAGTCTATTTTTGTTGTAGTATTGGTCAATTTTTCTTCTATTTGGCTTGGTTGTTGAATTAAAGCCCTAAATGGTTCCTTTAAGCATGATTTTTGCTCTAACACTTAGATTCTATCTTCTAAATTCTCAATACCTACAAAATCATAAAACAATAAAAATATGAAATGCTTGTATGGACTCACATTAAATTGGGTGAGATAACATGTTCAGGTGCTATGAGTGGAAATTTTTTTCCACTACTAAACGGGATGGGGATGGAAAATGAGGATTCTCTGTCCCATTTCCATTCTCTATTTTCTACCGTTTATTATTATTATTATTATTATTATTATTATTATATAGTTTTCTGTTTTTGAAAATTATGCTTGTTTTGTTTCAATTGTTTAATTATGGTCTTCACATTTCTTAAAGAAACACTTAAAATCCCAACTAAATTATAAAAACAAAAACAATATTTAAAAACTAGCTTTTTTTTTTCTTTTGAAAACTTGATTTGGTTTTTTAAAAACATTAGTAGGAAGGAGGTTACTAAACATAGAAGCTTATAAATATAGATAATGTTTATATTCTTAATAAATTAATTTTGAAAAACCAAACAACAAATAATTGTTATCTATTTGTTATCAAATAGGACCTTAGGCTTTCGGTTCGTAGTTTTTTTTTTTTTTAATAAATTAGTCTATTTTTAAAATTTTCAAATACATCAAAAAAAAACTTATCACACGACTTTTAAAGTATAGGGACTTATTAATTGCATTTGGTTAATTTCTTTTTTTCAAATGTGCTGTATAAAATTAGTTATAGACCTATCATTTTCTAAAAAGGTAAAGGCAATTATAGCATTTTTTTTAAAAAAAAAGAATTCCTTTAGTCATTGATTGGCACCGTAGTAGTAACTAGTAATCAGTTCATTTAACCTTTTGCACTTATTGTCGATTTGAATTATTTGCACTTAATTGATGCACTTTCAAATTTAAAAGATTGGTAAAAGAAAAAATAGAATTATTTATTACAATAAATTAGAAGGTAATTTGAAACTTAAAACTAATAATTAAAATTTAGGATAAAGAGAGCCAAACCTCAAAACTTCTTATTACATTATTGAACTTAGAAAAAAAGATAGATTTTAGCTCTAATTTTCTATTAAAATTTATAGCAGAATATAATTAATTCAATTTCATTCCCCTTAATTAGTGTGTGGACCAACACCATCTTTTTTTACTAATTTTCCATCATTTACCCTTTCTATCTAGATTCACATCAATTATTAGCGTATCAGTAATCAGTATCACTAATTGATATAGGTAATTAGTATTAGTAATCAGTATCAGTAATTAAAGTATCGGTAATTAGTAATTATTAGAGGAGTAACCTTTTTCTCTTTATCCCTTTATCCCTTATTTCTCTCTAGATTCATACTCATATCCATATTAATAATCTATATCATTAATCTATATTGATATTGATATCCATAATTTAATAGGTAACATTTTTTTTTTCTTTTATCCCTTATTTCTCTCTAGATCCATACCTCATATTTTTAATAATCTATATCAATAATATGTTATTTTGATATCAACATTCATAATTATAAGTTAGCATTTTTTCTTTTTAGTCCTCATTTCTCTCAATATCCATACACATGTCCATTTCAATAATCTCAATTTATGACGATATCGATATCCCTGATTAAAAAATTGGCATTTTTTTTTCTTATCCATAATTTTTGCTATGTAATATTTACAAAAACAATAATCAAGTAATCGTTTTTGTTTTTATACATGATTTTTAGCTTTTTTTTTTTTTTTACATATTTTCGTGAATAATATTTGTTCTCATATACATTATTTTTGGATTAGTTAGTTACAAACTATAATTTGAAAATAAATTGAATAATATTCTCTAATTAAATAACATAACTATAGCTTTTGTTTGAAAATTGTTGTTTTTCTCATGTATTTATATCAAGATTACGTGTTTTCCAAATTGAAATTTGAATTAGATGGGTGTGATTTAAGATAATTACTATATATTTTTTTTTAATTATGCATTTTTAATTTTAATTTTAGTAATAAGTTTTTTTAAATATAAAATTTGAATAAGTGAATAAAGAAATCTATTAATAAGTAAATAAAAATGATAAAGGGTATTTTAATTCTTAGAACATATTATTTAGTTACCACATATTTTAATTAATTGGAAATATAAAAGAATATTCTGGTAATCATCTGCAATATTTCTTTACATTTCTATATGGAGTAAACAACACCAAAAGAAAGATATGCAAACACATTTTTTTTTTAATTGTTGATAATACATTAAAATCCACTTTTTTTACTATACATAATGAATACACAATAAAAAGAATTTCATCTAGGGAAAGTTTAAGTTCACAGTAATTAAAAGTAAAATTATAACACAAACATTCACCAAACTAAAATAAACTTAAAGTAAACTAAGAATAAACCTCTATTCTCTCATCCACTTGAGTTCATCATATATAATATTTGAAAGTAGTCTTAATCTTTGCAGTAGGGATATATTAGTCCACTTCTTTAAAATAAGATATAATCTTTTCGTTTAGCTATTTAAAAAAAAAAAAAAAAAAATCATTTGATCATTTTTTCAAAAACATTGTTTTGTTGTAGTCATTTATTCAGTTATCTCTATCTTTTTGTAGCTTACTCAGTTGTTTTTCGCACCCTCTTATCTCTTTTATTATTATTATTATTATTTTTTAGAAAAAGATGGATAAAACAAAAAATGTATGAAATTATATATTATTGTTAAAAGAAAATTAGAGAGGGAAATGATGGTGATGATGCATGATTGATTTGCATGCATGGGAAATAGAAATAGATGGAGTAGGTTAGGATATATGACAATCTTGAGCCATATTAGCAAGGCCAATGGGGACCCATTCTTCTTCCATCATGGGAGACATACATTTCTTCTTTGTCCTTTCCTTTTTACCCACTACCCCAATTTCTCACACATCACATTGAGAGAGAGACTTGTGAGAAAGATAGAGACTTTCTGTGAGAGACTTGAAAAAGACACAATAAAGCAATAGAGAGGGGTTTTTTGAGAAAGAAAAATTATTTATTCTGTATGGCCATGCACTTTCCTCCTCAAAATCTCAAAATCTTTAGATGCATGGTAATATTTTTAATTTTATTTTCTTTCTTTTCTAACATCTATTAATATTAATAGTGTCACCCACATTGTTGTTCTATTAATGTGGGAGGTTTTTTTCTTTTTTTTTTTTTTTTAAATTTTTTTTTTTTTTTTTTTATATTATTATTAACATTATGTTAATTGAGCTAAAACAGCTATATTGTGAGATAGACAATTACAAGAGATAGAACAATATATTTTTACTCTTTTTAAATGAGTGAGTTAGTTTATAAGGTTAAAAGCATTTTAACCTCGACCAAAAAAAGTAAAATATCTGAATTGGTTGTAATTAGAGGCGGAGAGAGGCCATTAGTGTCTTTTTTTTTTTTTTTTTTTATATTATTATTAACATTATGTTAATTGAGCTAAAACAGCTATATTGTGAGATAGACAATTACAAGAGATAGAACAATATATTTTTACTCTTTTTAAATGAGTGAGTTAGTTTATAAGGTTAAAAGCATTTTAACCTCGACCAAAAAAAGTAAAATATCTGAATTGGTTGTAATTAGAGGCGGAGAGAGGCCATTAGTGTCTTTTTTTTTTTTTTTTTAATTTAACATTTTTTGGACATTATTTTATATCTTTTGCTTTTTGATGGTTGATGGAGAGAATACGCTGCCTTGCTTTTCCTTTCTTTCTTTTACTTTCGTTGTTTTTTTTTTTTCCTTTCTCACTCTCCTTTTCCTTTGTCCGACCAAATTTCTTTGCCCTCAACTCTCCCTTTTCCCACATCAACCTTATACAAAGGAATAATCCATCGTTGTAAATAAAAAAAATAATAATAATATTTTCAAAATAGAAAATTTGTTAAAAATAATTATAAATATAGCAAAATTTTACTTTCTATACATGAGAGACTGCAATAGATCTAGATAAACGTCTATCACTTTACCAGATAGATACAAATAGATGTCTATTTAGGTCTATTGTGGTTTATCACGAATATAAAGTGAAAATTTGTTATATTTTTAAATAGTTTGATATTTTTTTCTATTTATAATCATTTTCTAAAAAAACACAAATATTATATTCTTTTTATGTGTTTATCATTATTATAATACAAATTTTTAACTCTAGTTAAAATTCAAGCTTAACCACTTCCACAAGAAGTTATTAATATTTTGACTTGATAAGCTTCATAATATCATATATCCCTCCACTTTTTCTTGTAATAGCTTAAGTCAAGCCATTTTATTTTCTGTTTTCTATTTTTGAAAATTAAGTACTTTATTATTTATTTTTTAAACATGTTTTATAAAACTAAACATTATTTCGAAAACGAAATAATTATAAAATGAACTTAATTTCTATGGACTTTAGATTTGGTTGGCGTTAGTTTCATTTCAATGGTCTATTTTTACTTTTACAAATTTTAGAACATGAAAGGAGTGAGTTTTTAATGAGTAGTACAAGAGAGTAAAATAATTTGCATGCTCGTCTCATTGAATATTTTTTACTACTCACAGTGATTTAGTTAACTTTTTTAGTAAAATAATTTGGAGATTTGAACATTTGACTGTACAGTACAATCAAGAATAATGCATGCTTATTTTCTAAAGATATTTAGATTGCTACAAGGAGAGAGGATCCTCAAAGCCCGAAGTCAAGATACAAATTAAAACAAACAAGGACCAAACAACCCAAACACAAAAATAAAACAAACATTGAAAGTTCTTTATGTTTTGTGTGTTGTTGGATCAATATTCTTGACAATAAAAAATGATCATTTATTGACTTTAAAACATTGTTATGGGCCTTTAATTTTCAATTACCCTTCGATAAAAACCTACTTAAATACTGTTGGCATTTTTAACAATTACGTCATTAACTTGTTTTTGTAATAGTGCAAAAATGTCATTCTATATGCTTTATGGTCCAAATATTCTTGACAATGATAACTTGTCATAGTATACTTGACAATGACAGTTCATAGTTATCAACACTAGTTTATTGTTGACAATAAGATATTGTCAGCTACTTATGCATGTTAGTTTTTTAAAGTGTCGTCAATACTCTTTCTTTGAAATGTAATACAAAACGACTGAAAGTAATTGTCACAAATATTAGTTGCGACAATTTTTACGTGTCATGGAATATCGATATTCTTGCAGTGGTCATCAATACTCTTACCTTGATGTGCGATACATGTAATACAAACAAAAATATAGTTCTTAAATCAAACAAAGAATAAAATCCAGTCAACTACAACAAAATGTAATTAAACATCTAAGTTCAGCCACTTAATCCACCCTAAAAAGAACACATGTACTCATACAAGAAAAATTCCAAAACGAAAAATATAAAGTAAAAGAGTATAGCATACACTCATGAAATGCATGGAAATTAAATCCTTGTATGCATCGTGATACACCATGATCTTAAGCCTCAAGTATCTTTCTAGGCTCCAAAGAATGTCTCTTTAACCTTCTAGAATGAGCAAGAATCGAAATAGGAACCTTTTTCCTCTAAATGGCTTCTCAAAAATCGAATGAAGAAAACAAAATATATAGAAAATCCTAACCTAAGGTAGAGACGTTAGGAGTGGCTTCTCACGGTTGTTCTATAATTTGTACCAAAACCACCTTTAGAAAATAAACATGTCCTTTTTCTCATATCTTTTTTAGAATTCTTAGCATGAAGACACTATAAACAAAGAGTAGCATTAACTCTTCTCAGAATTTCTGGCTGCAACATTTCTGGATATGACTCTAATGCTCTAGATTGCTTCTTTTGACTCTAAATACTCCTAGATCTCGCATGAATCATCGTTTAGATCTCAGTTGCTTGATTCCTATGAAATAGCAAGAAAAAAAAACACGAGACAGCACGAAAATAAATCCACAAACCATCAATAGCTAAAGCGTAGGAGAATAGCACATTTTGTATGCTATTAGTAGTTTAACCAAAATTTTAATCGTTGATAAAAGTGTGAGGCACACTCTAGGAGGTGGGGTTTTGATTGGAAATATATTAGCTTTGTTTACAAGGTAAGATGAAGAAGAAACAAACACAAAATAAGAATATAAAAGAAGAGAGGATTGCAAATTTTGATGACTTAGATGTTGTATAAGTCAAAGAAAGATTTCTTGAGGAACCGTCCAAACAACAAAAAGCCACCACAAATTTTCCACTTTTTTTGTTTCTTTTTTCTTTTTTTTTTTTTGTATGATCTTCCTACCATTTACCTTTTCCTTTTCAGATTCTATATCTGATTTTTCTCTTTTTATTATAAAATTACAACACCCAACACTTTTTTCTGACCATAATACCCCTCTCCAATTTTGCCTATTCCCTTTTCTTCTATCATGCTATGACTTTATGGGAATAGTCAATCAAAGTAATGCATGCCAACAATATTTTCATTTCAAAATTATGAAACCCTTTTGGTAGTATATATTCTAATGATGGTCTAAAGCTAGGTGTTTTGTTGCTCAAGGTACACAACTCTCCCATTATGTAGGGCTTCTATGGGATATAAATATCTTGTAATTTGTACTATTTATAATTATAATTAATTTAGGTCTGGTCTTTATAACTAAGGTTAAACAATAATACTTTAATAACATCTCTAAATTATTAAATGTATAAGTCAATTGGAATCACATGAATGTTAAGAGCATATAATTCTCTCTTTTAATAACTCTCTAAATTGACTTCGATACAAGGTACATATTTTATTGGCTAGAAGCACTATTCTTATCAAAATATATTTGAATATATGTGTATTGCTCCCATTTTCTACTTATTTTTTAGTATGTACTCTCATATATTCATTTCTATTGTTTATCGCAACTATTTCTAATAACTATATGACGTGATATGATCATAGCTAGTTTTTGTGATAGTATGAGTAAAGGTGTTTGTTGATAGTGAAATTAAACAAAACAACTTTGTAAATAACACATTTTCTCTTTTCATCTTTATTTTTATTGCAATTACAAAGACATGCCAACATGTTGTTTTATAGATGACCTAGACAAATATTTGCTTAAAAGTAAGTTCTAACCCCTTGCCCTAAAGAGCAATATTTTGGTGTATCTCGAAATACACTCATCTACTCATCTTTATGCATTCCAATCTCATCCTACATAAAAAAAAAAAAAGTTAAATATTTTTAAAAAAATTTGTCATCTAATAAATTGTGATTGGACAATTTGATTGGGATGCATAAAAATAGGTGCAAACCGAGATGCACCTAAGTTTTTTCTCACCATAAATATTTATCCTACTTTACTTTCATATCTTTTAGCAACACATGAGATGTTTGAAAATAATGTAGCTATAGCTTAGCAAAGTAGCCCCACACAAAAACATGGTATTTACAAAGGACATTATTGTATTTTCACTCAACCCCATTTAAAGCATCTTCCATATATACTTAAATGTCAAGCTTTTTTTTTTTTTTTTTTTTTTTTTTTTTTTTTTTTTTTTTTTT
>QLSR01000005.1:4849574-4869519 GCA_031780015.1 Citrullus colocynthis | reverse complement strand
AAAAAAAAAAAAAAAAAAAAAAGAAAAGAGAAATGAGTTGCTTTCCATGTTTTTCATCTCATGGGAAAGCAGCAAGAAGAACAAAGAGTGGTAGAAAGGAACAGTCTGTTTCGTCGCATTCTCGTAGTCATAAACAACAACAACAACAACCGCCGCCGCAACAACAACATCGTCCGGCTCCTCCTCCTCCACGTCCTACGCCTACAGGTTCCATTTTTCATTTTTCTCTCTTTTTTCTCTTTTGAATTTTCGTGTTATTTTTAAATTTAGAAATAGGGTAGGATTAGAGATTGAAAATCTTGACAAGGACGGGAATAAAAAAACCATCCTAACACAACCTCATTTATGAAAATAAAGTCAGAAATTGAAATCCCAACCGAGACAAGAGATATGGTAGAAACATCTTCAAACTCAACTCCATGATTGTAGGTCATATTATAAATTTAGGCTATAACCATTCAAAAAAAAGTTTTCGATTTACATTTTATTTTGATACTAACTTGTTCCATATTAGTTTTTGTTACTTAAACGTTGAGTCTATGTTTAATTGAGGATTTCTTTTAGTACAATAGGAATAGAGATTTGAACCATTTTGGTTTCTACAATCTGCTATATTCAAATTGAGTTACTCTTGTTTTAGACGGTAAGGCTTAACCATATCCAAAAAAAAATATATATATCAATTTAAAAATTTTCATTTGCCTTTTTTTTTAAGGCTTAAATACTAAAAAGATCCTTGTACTTTTTGTTTTCTTCCATTTTAATTTCTGTACTTTGGGTTTTTGTTCATTTTGGTCCTTGAATTTTCAAAAAATATATCATTTGTTCTCTTAAAAATGAAAATAGAGAGACCAAAATAGTCACTTTTTAAAAAATACAAGGCTCAAGATGAACTAAAGCTGAAAATGGAACCAAAATGAACTAAAGTTAAAAATATATGGACCAAGATGAATATTCTAAAAGTATAAGGACCAAAAGAAACAAAAACTAAAAGTATAGAGATAGAAATAGTATTTCAAATTTTTTATTTATTAACTATTTTATTCTCTAATGCAAACATTGAGTTAGACCCTGTCTTGATAGTCAACATCAACGTGTCACATTAATGAAATAATTAGCTAGCAAATTCAAAATCATAATCGAAAAGTTGAAACAAGAAATAGATACATATTTATTCAACTTCCCAAAATCACTTATAAGTTGACGATTGTTAGTAAAATTATATCTATGGTGTGTATTTTAATTTGCAATAAATGAACAGACATTCCAAAGGGAAATCAGGTTCAAAGGGAAGCAGAGAAAGAGAAAGAGAAAGAGAATGAGATTATTGCGGAAAAGAATAACATTGCAGCACAAACCTTCACCTTCAGAGAATTGGCCACTGCTACAAAGAATTTCCGTCAAGAATGTCTCATTGGTGAAGGAGGGTTTGGGAGAGTTTACAAAGGAAAACTCGATAAAACTAATCAGGTAACAACTACGTTCACCCCTTACCTGGTTTCTTTACACTCCTTTGATAACCATATTGTTGTTTCTTCAAAGTAACTGTTTAAGATTTTGGTTTAATGTCATTATAACCCACAATTAACTACAGTATTATTATTTCAAATCTCTTTTTTTTTTTTTTTTTGTTACCGTATTTACTATATTTTACTCATCCTCTCTTAACCTCGTTGACTCAAACTAAAATAATATACACCTAGACTAAAATAGTATGCACCTCAGACACAAACTATTATAACCTATAGACTATAATAGCCACGAACTAAAATAACACACATACAAATACAAAATAGTTATCAAACAAAGACAGGCGAGTATTGAAATGTAATTTTGTAGTAACACTAATGAATGTGTGACATGTCACAGGTTGTAGCAGTGAAGCAGCTTGACAGAAATGGATTGCAAGGGAACAGAGAGTTTCTTGTGGAAGTTTTGATGCTAAGCCTTTTACACCATCAAAACCTTGTCAATCTCATTGGCTATTGTGCAGATGGTGATCAAAGACTCTTGGTCTATGAGTACATGCCTTTAGGATCTCTAGAAGATCATCTACTTGGTAAATATCTAAAACATAACTCTTATCAAATCGGTCCTAAACTTTTTATATTTTTACACTAATTTCTAAAAAAATCCCTTTGGCTTCAAATACTTTTTGACCTATTTTTCTCGATATCGTTACTTCAATTACTCCGTTTTGCTCAATTTTTGCAAAAACAAACAAATATGCATGTGAAATTAGTCAACTAATTATCAAAATCTCGATGGAAGTTTCGAGCGAATAAACATCGACTCATCAAGTTGTGTTTGTGTTTTTGATTTGGTATTGTAGATCTTCCATATGGAAGGAAGGCATTGGATTGGGGAACAAGGATGAAAGTAGGGTTGGGAGCAGCAAAAGGGCTAGAATACTTGCATAACAAAGCCAACCCACCAGTGATATATAGAGACTTGAAATCATCAAACATACTATTGGACGGTGATTACAATGCAAAGCTGTCAGATTTTGGACTTGCAAAGCTTGGTCCTGTTGGAGACAAGTCCCATGTTTCCTCCAGAGTTATGGGAACCTATGGATATTGTGCTCCTGAGTATCAAAGAACTGGTCAACTTACTCTCAAATCTGATGTCTATAGCTTTGGAGTCGTTTTGTTGGAACTCATCACTGGCAAGAGAGTCATCGACAACACTCGTCCAGCTAAACAACAAAACTTGGTCGCTTGGGTGAGTCTACTTTCTTTTGTTCCTATCTTATACTCTTAACGAAACGTTGACATGACTTGTTTCATAGAAGGAACGCTAAAAATAGAAATCTAGGGAGGAAAAAGCTAATTTAAGTGCAGCCGGATTGCACTCATCTCTTGTATAACCCATGCTGCACCACTAAAAGAAGGGGAGCAAGGAACTTAGGCTGCACCTAAATAGTATTCCTAATCCGTCAAATTTTTTTTTTTTTATTTTGAACTATATGTAGGCATGCCCAATATTCAAGGAACCAGCTAGATTCAAGGAGTTGGCAGATCCTCTTCTTGGTGGAGACTTTCCTATAAGGGCTCTGAACCAAGCGATCGCGGTCGCCGCCATGTGCCTCCATGAGGAAGCGACGACCCGACCGTTGATCTGTGACGTTGTCACTGCTCTCAGCTTCTTAGGAGCAGAAGCCACACAGTCGTCGAGGTCTTCGTCGTTAGGTGATGTCCCATCAACCGTTGATGATTCCAATTTGATGAATCTATCCAAACCCATCGACTATCTTCACAATGATGAAACAGCTGAGGCACGCCAACGAGCGGTCGCCGAGGCCATGGAATGGGGTTCGTCCTCCAAGCAAAATGCTGCAGCTTCGCGCCCCGGAAGTTCTTCTTCCTTGTAAATTTAATAAAAAAACACTCTCTCATTCTATATTATATATATATATATATATATACATATATATGCAATGTGGTATTTCCGTACGTAATTATGTTTTGTACTCCCCACAATTTTTTCTCTAGTTTGTTTTGATGGAAAATTGGAAGAAAATATTATATTGAAGAAGACGAGAAAAGGGAAAACTTAAAAGGAGACACAAAAATATGGAAAAGCTGCAAGGTAGGGTTCTGTAGGGTTTTGTGTGCTTTAAATTCTTTTATTTATCAAACCAATCTCTCACCTTTCTCCTTACACATGTTGGAATCAAGATTATTCCAATTATGTAATAATATACTAATCAATAATAATAGTTATATATTATTGTTAACTTTTTTTTTCTTAATTTAGAAACTAGTTGGTGGAGATTTTAAACTCTTTTTTACTGATATTATAATGGTTAATCCAAGTGAAACTATGCTCAAGAGATTTTTTGTAATTGGTATTTTATAGACTAATTGAGACCTTAAGGTTTGTTGTGAGGCCAAACAAACTTATGGAAATTGGAGGTAATTTGAAATATAGATTTGGGAAAGAGATTACTTGTATTATTATTCACTTGATCTAGTTGTTTTGGCATAATATAAAGTCTAAGATATCAATCTTATTTATATTAGGTGGCACCCCTAAATTATATGAATGGTTAATCAATTAGGTCTTACGTTCATTTCTTTTGTAGGGAATTTTCAAAAAGACATTTAATATTTTTATTTGTTTCACAAGAATTTTACTTTTTAAAATCATTATCAATACATTTGTAACCCCATCTATGGTATGTTAAATTCTTAAGATCATTGGCCAACAATGAGGACTTCTTTCAAATGTTTGTTGGTCATATTAGTCATGCTTGTAGTTTGAATGAGTATGTTTTTAAGTAAAATTGATGTTTAAATAAATTGTTGTGAATATTTTCACATATAGCAAAATGTCACTAATAGACATAAAATTGATGCGTGAATTATAAAGAATATTAGCATTTATATTTCTTTAGCTTTGTTCTAGCTCGAGCATCCGAGAAATAATTTTCGTTATGTTTCATTTACTGCATTATCAAACACCACCAGAAGATGCACTCCACCAACCAAAATCACATCTATGTATTTGGGTGGCAATCAATGCCATGTTACTTCTTACTTGTTGTAACTCTTTTTTGATCGTCTTACTACTCTTCAATAAGATGTAGATCTCATTTTTGTAGCACTTCTCGACTGTATATACTGCATTCCTACCCAACACCAACGATTATGTAAATAAATTGTTTTCGAGAATCTTTTGAAGGAGAAGGTTTGATTGGATCGAGAAATAAAACTATTATGACAGAAGAAGAGAGAAAGATGATAAATAATCAAATTGACGTTGTTATCTTGAACTTGGCTTAGTCTCCTTCTCCATTCTTTTGGTGGTTCACAAATAGAGTTTTCACCTCATTGTTTATATATGTCTGGATAGAGAAAGAGAAGAGACTCATTTGATTTAATTTTGGTTTTTTTTACCTATTTATCACAATATTTAATTTAATCAACTAGTATAATTTGTAATCCTTTCGTTTCCAAAACCCTTTTAAAACATTAATTGTACTTGAATTTATAACATTTTCCTTGCTAAGTTCTTTCAATTTAAATTCAAATACTTAATTTAACATTATTTTATGATATATATAGTGGGGTGTAGTGTTTAGGATTAATTGCATGAATTAGAATTAATTGATTTAAAATACGGTTAATTGCATAATTTGAATTAAGCAAAATTTAGAAGGGTATTTTTGTCCAAAAATATTTTTAAAGAATGCTACCTTTTTAATATGGTATATAGATATAGCTTTTTAATATAGTATAGATATAAATATAAATATAAATATGTGGTTTTATTATTATTACTTTTTTGTTAATTTGACATGTGGTTTTCATTAAACACAAATATAACAATCAAGTTCAAAGTATTAATATATAGGATAACATTTTTAAAAAAATTGCAAATTGCTACTCATTATAATTACTGTATACAATTTACATTTCATTGAAAGCCAAAAAAATTGACATTGCCAAACAATTTGAATTATTAATTAAAAAAAAGTATTCGGTCCATTTTTCTGATACCATTTTTTTGATACTGAGAAAATGGGGAGGAACTTTGTTTTTATATATAAAATTGTTATTTTAATGAAACTGATAACATTTGAGAATACAAATTTTTGTTGTACCCAAAAATGGATTTTTGTTATAATAATTAGTGAAAAAGAAATGATTCTGGTGATACATTCGAGTAATTAAATGTTTTACCATTAGTAAACTGGATTTTTTGTCATAACCAGAAACTTCCAACAAAATGGATTTGAATTATTAAAATTAAAATTAATTATTAATTATTATAAAAATCAAGTTTCAATATAACTTTACGGTTAAATAGGAAGGTTAGAAGAAAAGGAACTAAGAGGAGAACTTACCAGGATGGTAAAATCACAGGAAGGAAAGGAATGGAGAACTTATCAGGAAAAAAGACAAAGAGCTTCCTTCCGGGTAAGTTTAAATTTATCATGAAGGAATTGAGCTCTTTGTCACTTGTTATGTAAAGTTCTGATCAGTACTTTACGGGAAAAGTGACAAAGAGTTATTTCCTCCCGGGTAAGTTAGGAAGGAAGTTAACACACCCAAACTTAGAGTGTTTCTAAATGGGATAATTTGAAACCAAAACCATAAGGTCCTTTTATAGTGTTTGGAGCCTCCTTAAACCTTTCCAATGCGTGGGACAACTACTCTTCTAATATTTTGTAACATCTACCAAAATGTAAGAATTGATGCATAGACGATTTTCAAACGGGCATTCTTACTAAAACGTCTAAACGGATTTACTTATGACAATTTAGAAGTTTAATTGAAACATTATTTGCAAGTTTAAAGAAAAAAAAAACAATTGAAATATGAAAGAGAACATCAATTGATATACTTAAAAAGTCTAGAGTTTAAATGGATATAATTACTATATATTAATAATAAATTTTAAAAACTACGATATTATTAAAAAAAAAAATTCATATATATATTAACGAGGGTATTTGAAACCATTATAGAAGTAAGTTCTCCCTCTTTGTTTTTAATATGTTATTTTCTCTCCTCACTTATTTTAATCTATTTAATTTGACATATTTAACTAATTTATTTAAATAGATTATATAAAATTTAATTATAATTTTGCGTATTTAATTTTCAGCTCGATTATAAATTTATAATAAACTAATGATTATTTAAAGATTTTACTTTTTCAAAAAATGGTGATTTTTAATATAGCAAAATGAGCTAACTTATTTATAAATATAGGAAAATGTCACTGTCTATTACTCATAGACATCTATCGACGTCTATCACTGTACAGTGACATTTTGCTATATTTGAAAATATTTTCAATAATTTTGTCATTTAATTCAATTATTCAAATTATTAATAATAATAATACTTTAAAGATTAAACTATACATTTTATTATTTTTTATTCGTAAGAATCACTTTACTTTGTTCAATTAATTTCCTTTATGGATATTTTAATTATCATAATGGATCATTCAATGGAAATTATTCAGTCATTATTAATAATTAGTTATATCTTTTTAATTAGAATAATTAATTATATGTTTTTTTAAGGAAATTAATTATATTATTGTGAGAAATTTTGGATTAATCACACATTGTCATGTTATTTCTCAAATTAGTGACAAAATTACAAATGATCAGATTTGAGACAAATTAAAAGTTGACACGTGTCTCAAATTGAAATTGAAGATATAAGTTGGCAAATCCCTAATTATGTCATGTGTTTTCGTCATGACGGTTGAATCCAATAAAATAATTTGATTCAATTTGATACTAATATATTTGGGCTTAAGTCCAATTAAGCAAAACAATATGCTTAGTTAGACCTAAATGCCAACCAAGCCTAAAATTCAATTAATTTGGTCGAAGGATCAGGTCCATGGACCAATGAAGCCCAATCTCATAAAACCCACATGCGACAAAATTTTAGATTCCCGAGAATTCTCCCAAAAATTAGGAAACTCCTTAACTTCCTTCCAAGAAGAGTTAGAGGATCTCATCAGAGACAATATAAACACAAATTCAATTTCACAAAACACGTGTAAACCTCATGTGAACAATCATATTTTTATTTCAAAACAATTATATTATATTTCATTATATTGTTTATATTGTATAATTAATTGAATTTTTTATAAAACCAATCAAATTATATGTACTTATCGAAATTTTAATTCATTAATTAATATATATAATAACGCTATATAGTTTATGTATTAATTAACCTCATCAAACGTATCTCAAATTGGATAGTGCCTATACCATCTAACTCGAAGTTAGAGTTTCAATTTTTCACCCCATATTGTTAAAAAAAACTAAAAAAATAAAGAAATAACTCATCAAACGAATATATATACATCATTTTGTTTCTATATAATTTTTTTGTTTTTTTTAGGGATTGATTCTATATAAATTTGATAGCATTCTCATGTAAAATTAAATATAATTACCTGTGATTTCCAATAATTTTATATTTAGACATCTCATTCCTAAACATCTATTACTCATGAGCATACAATATAACCTTAAATCAAAGCATCTCTTAAAATGTTTTATAAATTTCCTATATTTTTAAAATATTAAATATATCCTAGCATGTCTGTTCAATTTTTGTTATCTTCCTTTTAGGATGGCCAGTGGTTGGTCGGCCACTTAACTTTATCAAACACTTCTACCTCCTAAATTTTTATGAAAATTCTTTAAATATTAATTTGCAGCAATTTAGACTCTTGTATTTTTTTTAAAATTTTATAATAATTTAACTTTTAAACTTTAATATATAACAATTTACCCTACATTGTACATAAGTGACTGATAAAACTAATCAAGACTCAAATTTGTTTTTACGCTAAATAGACAAAGTTGTTACATAATAAAAATTTACACTTAATTTGATGAGTATTTTCATAGTATAGATTAAATTGTTACATATTTTAAAGTAGTTAAACTCAATTCTTTTATGTACTAAAGCTCCCGAAGATTAATTTATTATAAATTAAATTAAGATTTAAGAACTAGACGTAACACTTTAAAAACAAAGAATGATTTTTAACCAAAAATACATATTTATCTATTTTAGCCTAAGAGAATTTAAATATATTTCTATCAAATAATATAGACATGAAATCTATCACCATCCTATCTATACATTATATCACCTAAAAATATTTAGTAGCTTTAAATGCTTTAAACAATAACATAGTAGACTTTTCAAAAGCTAGCATTTCAAAAAGGAGAAAAATAGCATAAGAAGAAAAAAAAGAAATAAACATGTGATAGAATGGTACATCCTAGACATAGACAAATCCAAAGTTACATATAATATAATAATTAATTGTGAGGTAAAGGTATTGAATCTCCACATCCATGGTACAAATTTTAAGTCTTTAAAACTAAGAATAATGACATAAATGACCAAATTAAAATATGCATGTTAAAATATGGTTTTCAAATTTTATTTAAAAATAAATGGTTAAATGATTTTCTCAAATTTTTGAATAGGATTTGATAAAAATGTCTTTGACAAAATAACAAATCAAAATATCGAACTAACCATATCAAATTTAAAATTTATAACAAAACAAACTAGTCCCTTTTAAGGAATCGATGGTGATTTATTTTAGGCCCATTTGATAATTTTTTGTTTTTTTTTAAAAAAAATTAAAATTTATTTTTTTACTAATGTTTTAAAAAATGAAGGTAAATCTCGAAAATTAAAAAATAATTATTAAAAAAATGTTGACTTTTCAAACGTTTGCATTTCAAGAAAAAAGAAAAGAAAAAGAAAAATTAGTGATTAGTGGTGGAATGGTAGATTCTAGAAAGTCATGGACAATTCCAATGACTCCGCTTACTTTTCCAATTATAAAAACGCTTCCATCCCACCAATTCGTTGTCGAGTTCTGCATTTTCTATCAAACGTATCGCCAATATTTCGCTACCTTTCTCAGGTTCGTTTCACTTTTTCGATCAATTTTCTGATGCATTTCTTGTATTCTGCCTCTTGATTTGGAATTTAATTCTCTTGCTTCCTGGGTCTTCTGCAATTCATTTTGTTTTTCTTTTTAAGTATTTGGAATCCTCGAGTTTGAATCCGAGTTGGGTTTTCTGCAATGGAATTCTCCTGAGCATAAATGCGGATCTTTCCTTACATTTGCACTGTATTTTGGGCTCTATGGGTAATGTGCGTAAAGATCTGTCTTGATGCGTTAGTTTTAAGGTGCTTTGTTTTGTGAATTGATTCATAACAGAGGATGTTGTTCTAAGATGGGAAGTTTTCTTGAATCCGCTATTATGGATTGAAGGCAAGAGTCCTTATGTTTTTTAAGTGATAAGGGTATGTGGCTCGGGAGGAATAAAATGATTTTGGGGGTGTGGAGAGATCTATGAATGAGGTTAGAATATTGTTAGGCTTAATATTTCTTTGTGGGTGTAGGGATCTCTTTGGCTTTTGTAATTCTTACTTAGGCTTATTTTGTTGGATTTGAGTAAGTTTCCTAGGTCTAACCCTTCTTACGCCTACGAGGTTCTTTGTCAAGTTATCAGTTTCTAACAATTTTCAAAATTCTTGCCAAGTTGAAACCTAAAAAGGGTAGTTTTTGTTTTTTGAATTTGATGAGGAATTCAAATCTTACCTTAAGAAAGATGAAGACCCTTAAAGAAATTGTGAGAAAACAAGCTCAATTTTCATAAATTAAAAAGCAAATAGTTATGGAGTGGGATGATATTGATGCGTTTTTCTTTTTCTTGATATTGTATCTTATCTTTTGTTGTTTTGATTTGCGTAGGTCATACGTTTCTTATTGTCGGTGATTTTGCTTCCTTAGGCAATTGAAGATAATAAGAATAACTGTTGATCGATTTTTTGGGTTATGGCTGAGGTAATGCAGGCAGACGCCTTTTAATTCTGAACAACTTCCTTTTTGCAGACTTGAATTTCTTTGAACTCCTTCTTTCCCCTTTGTGCCTTATGTTGTTTGGAAGCTGATTCCTTTATATTTTCTTTGAAATTATGAAATCTGTTGCAGGAGGGTCACAAGGTCACTTTGAATGTTTACGACTTGAGCCAAGGCCTAGCTCGGCAACTTTCCGCTGCCTTCCTTGGGAGACCAATCGAGGCCATATGGTAAGTCTGTACTCCAAGTTTAGTTCACAAATGGGTATGGCTATTTAAAGTTATAGGTTGAGGTTCTGTTGGATAACCATTTTTTTTCCTTTTTTGGGGTAAGTTTTCTTCTTTAAATTTTCTTCCTTTAAAAGCACATTGAAATTCTAAGCAAAATATTCAAAAACCTAATCAAGTTATTAAGAACTTCTTTGTTTAGTTTCTAAAATTCGACTTGTTCAAAGATTAGGTGGTAAAACAAGAAAACTATATGTAGAAGTACTGAACGTGAACTTATTTTTCCATAACAGAAAACCAAATGGTCTAAGTGGGGTCTAAATGTTTGTGCTTTGTGATGATGTGAATGGATTAGTATTTGGAATACACCTAGTTTATCGTTTTATTAGTTGTCTAAGTTGGATTTATATCTTTAAAACACGCATCATGTAGGCTTTGTTTGATTATTGTTTTGTTTTTGGTTTTGGTTTGTTAAAATTGTTTTTGTTTTTTTACAGTTTCTTTCAACCTTTCCTAAGTAAACATTTAAATTCACAGCGAGTTTCACAGACAAAAACAAACTTTTAATAAATTTTCTTTAGTCTTTTAAATGTTGCTTGGATTTTGCGAATTCCTTAACAAAATAGAGACACTATGGATGAAGTAATGTTTATAAGCTCAATTTTTAGAAACCAAAAATAAAAATGATATAAGTATCAAATGGGGTGGTGGCTTTTGCTATTATATTCTTCTATTATCTATCATTTTTTAGTCTTGTTCTTCTTCCCTTTTGTTTCCTACAATTATGGCTTTTATGTTGAGCAAAGAAAAGTGTGGATTTGGAATTATATCTGTTTGTTCATGCAGTATGAATCACACGATAGTGTATTTCTTCCTTTAAACGCAGGGAATTCCAATTCTGTTGTTTACTTTACACTTTTCATGGTGCTGAGGTTTTGGTTTTTGGGTGATCATTAATGTAGCTTTTGGTTCTTTTATCATCATGTCATCAATTTTGGATTGCCTTTAGTACATACTGGTTCTATTATAATTCTAGGGATTGCATTTTGTTGCATATATGAAAGCCCGAAACTTTGTAACAGTCATGAGATACATTTTAAAATTAAAATTGGAAGCAAAAAGGTCTCACAATGATATTAATTGTAAATGTTGTTTTTTCTGACATTGTAGATTCCCCAACACTCTAGTATTGTCTACCTTCGATTCTTGAATGAATTTCCTCAGTTCGAGTTTGTATCCATAGAAATTTGCAACTTTGCTTCTTGCAACCTTCATTTTTGTATGGTGCCTGTGGTCCTGGGTTGAACATTGTTGAGTTAGAGCCAGTTTGGAATGATTTATTAAGTGCTTTGTTTTTTGGAGTCATTCCAAACATGCCCTTTTGTCATTTTGGTTGTCTATAGTTGGCTGTCACATTTCATCACTAATGTTGAGTAATCTTTCTGCTAATGTATGTAAATAACTCAGTTTAGGCTTCGGCACAGTACTTCCATACAATCCTTGTTTGATAATTGTTAGAAACTTATTTCAGTTAGAAATTCTTTCCTGAACCTTTTTTGGTTCAAGAGAGTTCTGTTCGGATTGGATTACTAACCTAGTATATTTTGGTCAAATTTCCAATTTCCGACAGGCACACAGGAATTGTAGTGTATGGGAATGAATATTATTTTGGTGGAGGTATTCAACATGATCCTGCTGGAAGAACTCCATATGGAAAACCGATGCGGTCGATAGATTTAGGAACGACACATGTTCCCAAGGACGTTTTCGAGATGTACTTGGAGGAAATCAGCCCTCGGTACACAGCCGAAACCTATAGTTTACTTTCACATAATTGCAACAACTTCAGCAATGAAGTTGCACAATTTTTAGTCGGGGCAACAATTCCTGATTACATTCTTGACCTCCCTAACATAGTTATGAGCAGTCCTATGGGCGCCCTCGTATGTGAGTAATTTTAACCACCTTGCTCTCACTATTCATCAATTGGGTCTAATAAATTACGTGTTTGCTTGATGAAACATCATTTCTTCTCCAGTGCCCATGATTCAGAACCTGGAAACTACACTGAAGGCAGGTGCAGTTCCGAAAGCCCCGCAGTTCAATCCTGCTGCAGCTAGCGTCCCTAAATCATCATCGTCGGGTTTGAATAACTCTACAAGTCAGGATGATGTCAAAGCAAAGTTGGAGGAAGATGATGCCAAGCCACTTGAGAAGACAACGCATGCAGGACCGCATAAATCGAACGCAAATGGGGTTGCCGACCCACTCGGGGATGCTCGTAGCAAGGTGCAGGAAGAGATTGGTCGGGAATTTGCGGCAATCATGGCAACAGGGACGTTGCGTGCGAGTGAAGCGGCAGCATTGGCAACAAAAAGAGTGATGCAGAAGTATGGGCATGCTACCGTATCTCAAGGGTAGTTACTATCATAGATGATCAAATGTTTATTGGATCATACGTTTGTATTATTCTTGGGTTTAAAAATGACCCAACAGCATTCTAAAGCATACCATGTCAGCTGTAAAAGGAAAACTTTGTTAGTTCAGGTGGAGTGATCTCTAAGAAAGGTGGTTGTGGAAGAATGAAGTCGGAACTTCTTGGAGTCCTTTTGGATTAAAGTTTATTTTTATTTGAACTCGATTTTGAAATATACTTTAAAATTTAATTTTAGGAATTATTAAACACTCTTTTTTTTCTAAAATGATTTATTTTTTAAATAGTGAAAATGTATTTTAAACATACTTTTAATTCGCATATTAATGTTTATCTAAGTAATTCTACCTATCTTTTTCTAAAATGATTTATTTTTTAAATAGTGAAAATGTATTTTAAACATACTTTTAATTCGCATATTAATGTTTATCTAAGTAATTCTACCTATTACACTAGATGCTCGAAAGATCAAGGCAGCATATCAGTTTTTCCTTTATACTTTACTGGGAGAATGGACTATGTTGTTATTTTAGTATCTCAAGGGTAGTTACTATCATAGATGATCAAATTTTCATTGTATCATACGTTTGCTGGAAAGGGAAGTATTATTCTTGGGTTTAAAAATGACCCAACAGCTTTCTAAAGCATACGATGTCAGCTGTAAAGGAAAATTTTGTTAGTTCAGGTGGAGTGATCTCTAAGAAAGGAAGTTGTGGAAAAATGAAGTCGGAACTTCGTGGAGTCCTTTTGAATTGACTCTTATAAAAGTGTTTAGTCCTTTTGAATTGACTCTTATAAAAGTGTTTTTAAAAAGTTCATTTTTATTTGAACCCGATTTTGAAATATACTTTAAAATTTAATCTTAGAAATTATTAAATATTTTTTTTGAAAATGATTTATTTTTTAAATACTGGAGATGTATTTCAAACATACTTTTAATTCGCATAGTAATGTTTATCTATCTTATTTCTTCTTCTAACAGAAGAATGAATAGAGTATGTTGTTATTTTAGAATACTTTAGAAAGTGCAGGCATCCCATTTAAAGAAAATTTGAGATTTATGTACGGTGGAATCTTGTAGCTTAGTACATATGTGGATCTTAAAAACATTCTAGACTAAATTTGTAATTTTATGAAAAAAAGTTGGAGTAGTTTAGCTAATTACTTGAGATAGAGTTTATGGAAAAGAATAATAAATAATTTTTAAGTGTGTAATAGTTAATCTCTCCTTATTTATATAATTCTTAAAATTATTAAAATGGTTTTACCCATTTTCTATCTTGATTTTACCATGTTGTCATGCATTATCTTCTTTGGTGATTACTATTAATAATTTACTTTTGTGAAACTTTTGGCAATAATCTCCAACAATCTCTACTACTTTGGACCATCATTACCAACTCATTGTGTCGAACTAGTAGTACAAATTTTAGGTTCTCAAAGTTAACTATTTAGTTAAAGCTATAGGAGGGAGAGGTTTTGTGGTTTGAGATTTGAACATGCATAAAAATAAAGTGCAAGAAAAGTAAATGATGGATGTGCAATCAAATGAAGTATTCTAGCCTAGAAGAATGGACTTACTCAAAGTAATTTTGATCATGGTTTTAACTTCTTAGCCCAATAATGGTTCAAAGTATCAAATTACCCAATTTGATTAGATGAAAGACATTCTAATCAATTTAACTAACCTGTTTCCCCTAGGTCTCGATAAAACAATGTTCTTCGTTGTCGATTACAAATTATAAGTCTATCTAACTTTTTGCTTCTTAGAGATTAACCTATAATTACATGTTACATATTATATGTTTATTTAAAGAGTTGAATTGCACAATCAAACATTAGTTGTCAATTAATTGCAATAAAATGTCAAACAATGTTATCAAAATACTCTAAAAAATATAATGGGTTCCTAAAAAATCCTCTAAACTAGAAAGTTGTCAATTATTGCAATAAAATGTCAATCAATATTATCAAAATACTCTAAAAAATATAATGGGTTCCTAAAATATCCTCTAAACTAGAAAACTATAGATCTTACCTTCCCATGGTGGTGGAAAAGATAGAACCCAGCATCATTTTTGTTTGATAATGTTGTAGATGAATAGAGGGCGAAAAAACGAAGAAAACAAATGGGACCACTTGCCCAGAATGGCTACCTGGATTAAAAGATATGACCTAATTACCGAAGTGCAGTTTATGTATCTACGCGAAGCAGAGTGCTGTCAAAATCGGCTATATGCTTCTTTTAGCATCATGACGAGGTTTTTTAGGCGCATTTTGGTCTTTTTAACCTCCATTTGACCTAATTGTTTCATTGGAACTCCAAATTGGTCAATTTTAGTTCTGTTTTCTTCCGAGTTTAACATTTTAAACACATTAAATAGTACAACGATCTCGAGTTATGTCGAGGAAGATAGCACATTTCATGTGCTATCACTACCACCACTAACTTTAATGGCAACCATAATTATTTTAAATTATTAGTTTATAATACTAACTCCAGCACAACCATCATTATTTTCAAGTTATTTTTATGAAAAATGTTTAAATAAGAATATGATCTCTGAAGAAATTTTCTAGGCAAAATATTTAAAAATCAACTAAACACTAAATTTAGAAGTTGTTTCACGCATAAAATTGACTATAATAATATGTAGTTATTATAGTATGTGGAGTTGTTAGGTTTTATTTAAATTTAATATTATTAGACTCACTGTTATTTTATCTTTTAGATATATTATTTTATTAGGTCAATTATTTGAAAGATATCAAGTAAAAAATAATTTCTAATTTAAGTAAAAGATAATCATCTAATTAAACACTTTGATAGGAGGTGTTTATATAAAGATAAAACTCTAGATCGGAGGTGTTCATTAGGTCAATTATATAAATAAGGGTTCTACTGTATGGAGTTGAAACTTCAAAGAGTTGACTAGGATTACTAGTTTTGGCTTTTGAACTAGGCTTATCCCAAGAATTGGATAAGATGGTGATCATCGACGAATAGATTTGCAATAGATTTGAGATGCAAGGAATAAATTGTTGTTTTAGATGAAGGGATTCAACTCTTTAATTATGAAAATTCGGAATTTAAGCTAATTTCATATAGAAGATAATAAATAATTTAAGAAAGAATAAAAGAGAACCTTTAGGTCACAAGTTTGTAGAGCTATAAAAATTTCGAGGGTATTAAAGGGACCTATGCGTTTAGCTCATCATGGGAGAAGGAAAAGTGTTTATACAAGTTTGAGTTTTGGAGAGTTTTAACCATAGAAGTGCTTAGGAGGAAACCACGTTATGAGATTTTTCTAAGTGTTGCCTTGAAAAGGAGAGATAACTATGCTTTGAAAAAGGGAACTATGAGTTGAATTCATAAGAACTTAAGGATTGAGAAAATGACCAAGTGCGGGAAGAAGAAGTAGGAAACATAGGATCAAAGGTGAGAAGTACAATTTAATTAAACTTAGAACTAAGGTTAAACACATGCCTCGGAGGAAAAATAGGGGTTGGATGCATGATACAAGTACCCTTGGACACATGGTTGAACCTTTGGGCTAAGGTTGAATAATCTATGGTAGTTGAAAGAGACAACTTAAACCAAAGAATACATGTTGGATGTGTGATCCATGTCTCGGGAAACTTTTGATTATATGTTAGATAACTTGTAATAATTTGATTACTTTAATTTACATCAAAATATATTTTTTAATATTTTAGAAAAATTTTGGGACAACCTCTCAACTTTTTTATTTATTTATTTTGAGAAGACTTCTACTTTTGAGGTTTAAAAAATTTCTCAGCAATTCACATGGTCAACAATGTTGATTTTTTTTTTTTTTTTCACTTCTCAATTTGAGTGATTTAATATAATTTATTGTTTTTATTTTATATATACTTTTGTAGTTTTTTCTTCTTTTTCAAAATGGTTTAAATACAAGCAAATTCATTCCTAATATTTTAGAGTTTATGTTTTTCTATAAAAAAAATATTTGTTTGAAATAAAGTTCGAAACCACGAAGAAGATCATTGTAAATATGCAAGACAATAACACATTTTTGGGATTTATTTTTAATTTGAAATTTGATATTAGAAGGGCAATCAAATCATCCCATTAAATAAAAATAATTATTTTTAATCACATTATAATATTTAGTGTAAAGTAAAATCAATTCCAAAAAAGATTTTAAGGAAAAAAAATAGAAGATATAGATACAGAAGATAAAGACAGATAAAAAGATATATTGCCTAATATATATAGAACATAATCAAATCACCAATTGTCAACGTTTTTCATTTTTTCTATTTATTGTATTTGTCAACACAAAGGGCACATTTTTTTTTTCTCTTTTTGTTTCTCCTTAAAAATTGTCAACCACAAATTAAAAAAAAAAAAAAAAAAGAACTCTTAAATTGGACTTTTCTTTATGATTAACAAAAAATTACCGTTGGCATTAATATGAATTTAAGGGATTGTTCTTAGATTCGTAACAGTTAACATCATCTTTGAATAAGGCAACGGAGTTATGATTATGAATTTGATTTGGAGAATTTGATTTTGATACTTTGGTTGGTTACCGACTTAGCGTACAGAGTAATTATAGGCTGCCATTTGATTCTAATCTGTGTATCAGAATCCCCCGTTTTCATGTTTCTCTTTCTTCACCGCCATTTCTTCTCTCTCCTCCGAATCCCCTCCCAATTCTTCCCAACATTCACCTCTCTCACCTTCTCCACAACATTGTCAATGGCGGATTATCAGATGCTTGACGATGTGGATGCCGACGACATTCCTCACGCATTTCTCTGCTGTGTCTGCCTGTCAGTTCTCTTTCTCTCTTTTCTTTGACATTCATTTTGGGAATCAAACAATGTGTTGAATGATTTGCGATTGTTGGCTACTCGTTGTTTTATTTTAAACGTTTTCTTTTGCGATTACTTTGGAGTGAAGCTTCGTATTCTAAGCTTTAGGATTTTTTTTTCTTTGATTGTAATGGTGTTCGATGTTTGGATATTTCTTTGTGCTTGTCTTGTTTTGTTCTGATGTTCTGTAGACGAGGTTAGAAATTTGAATAATCAATTATTCTTAATGGCTCCACTGCCCCGAAACTTCCGAGCTAATGATTCTTGTCTAGGGTTATCTTCGATTTGCGATGTGCCCATAAGAAGAGGCAAGGCTTTCAGGAAGGCTATCCATATCAAGCGTTGCTTTTGCTTAAAATCCCAGTTTGGGAAGCCTTGTGTTTTGATGTAAACTTGAATTTAGGGATGGTCCATAGCCTTATTTCTCGTTTGGCCCAAAAGCCACCAGGTGGGTTGATAAATTACAGAATTGAACAAAATGTACTGGTCGTTGTCTTTTCACTTTGTCCAAGCGTTGTTGTCAGCTATTGGATCCAAAATAACACTCAATGTAAATTGTTGAGTTGGGTTGACTGTTTTTTAGTTACTTTTTCAATTACCTTACGTCGGGGTCCCACCGCCACTAATCTCCAGAGACATCAGTTATTTTTTTTCTTGTTAAGCTCACTCAAAGGTTTACACACTCACTGAAGTCATTGTAAACTTTAGAAACAGTTGACTTGATGTTGACTATTCTTTGGCTATTTGAAATCATTGATGACATCATAGAGTGGGACATTGCCCTTGGAATTTGTTCATGTTCAATACCATGATAAATTGTAGGAATGACTTCAAAGAACTAAAGAATGGTCAATATCAAGTCAGCACTTTTCAAGATCTCAGTAATGATTTCAAACAAGCATTGACAAGTTTTCTTCTGATAAGCTTTTTGCACTTCTATTGCCAAATAGTGGAGGTCCTTTTCTATTGCATACTTTTCCGTACCTGAATTATGTTGGCAATTTTTATGGCAGGCGTGGTTGGAAATAAAAAAGGTTATTTTGTAAATAATTAACTTCTTAGAGGTGCATATCCAGTGGGACCAACGTTTAAACTGGGTTTTCCTGGATTTTGGAGTAAAGTTAATCTTTGAATTGAGCATTATGTGATCATGAGGTAATGGCTTATAGTATAATTAGAAACGAGAAACAAAAACTGGGACACTTGGACGGAGATTTTTCTCATCTGTTTTACTATTATTTGTCTTCATCAATTCCTTCTTACATGTGGCTAATTTAAGTTGGTTGTGAATTGCAGGGATCTTCTCCACAAGCCGATAGTGCTCTGTGAGTATAATTAGATAATGACCATAAATTCTTTTGAGAGGTGTCATCCTTTTGTTAATTTTTGGTTTCTTCTATTCCAGCTTGTGGTCATGTTTCATGTTTTTGGTGCGTGCACAAATCCATGAATGGTTTTCGTGAATCCCACTGTCCGATCTGTAGGCGTCCATATTATCACTTTCCAACCATCTGTGAGATGCTTCACCAATTGATCATGAAGATTTATCCTGCAGCGTATAAGAAAAGGGAAAGTCAAATACTAGGTGAGCTTTCTATTGTATGCTGCTATCACTAATGTGCTAATGTCTGCAATGGCCGCAATCATGCCGGTTAAAAACAAACATCTCATGAAGATGCATATCATATGAGCTGCGGTGTAATGGCCTTAGCCGTGAATTTGTTAGGTATCTACTCCACCTGCACTTAGTAAAACCCAAGACAGAATATAGCAGAAAACAAGGGAAGTCAATCCCTTTTCGATGATATATTCATGTATGATTTCCACTAGTTCACAACGATATCAATGTTGCTAAGCTAAAATAACACAAAAAGATGACAATGAGAATAGAAAAGATATGAACACTCGCAAAATGCTCCAACGCTTTCAACTTTCAAGAGAGCTGGAATCCACTCCAAACTTCCAGCTTTCAGCCAAATTCCTCTCTACCCCACACTGAAACCAAAAACCCTACAAAAAAAAAAAAAAAAAAAAAAAA
>QLSR01000005.1:4765559-4849082 GCA_031780015.1 Citrullus colocynthis | reverse complement strand
AAAAAAAAAAAAAAAAAAAAAAAACAAACAAAAAACAAAAACAAAAAAAGAAAAAAAAAACCCTCCAGGTGGCCCTCAGCTGCATTGAAAACAACTTCTTTCCCCTAGTTACCCGCTTTTTTCCTCTGTGCATATCCTTTATTACCCCTCTAAGTACATGTGTAGAGGATGATGGTCTGTTCACTCAATGAAAAACGTGAATTATTGAGGACTCAAATGATTGGTCTAGCTTATTGGAAGTTGGAGGCATAAATTGTACTTGTTATCTCTACTACCTGGTGATTTACTAATTCGTTAACCTACATAACTCATGAGAGTGCAGCAACAAAATGAGCTAGGGAGTGCGATTAGTGATTGTGAAGAAATATAAACAATTGAAGAAGCATTGACCTGATGATCAATCCAGTCGAGCTGTTACTTTTTGAAGAAGAAGAAGAATATAAAACTGTAGATTGAAATAAAAATAAACACCCAGGAGTCAATGTCAGAACTCAATAATATTTGTCTATCTTGACCACAGATGGAAGTGAAATGAATGTGCATAGATTTAAAATGCATACTTCTTTTTGAGCCACTTATCTATTTAATGTACCTGCTCTTCTATCTTTTTCTTGGCGAAACTGTTAGTGTCCTTGTTGTATCCTTGATTAATTTAATCATTTATAAGATATATCTTAGCTTCCCACTCTCATATTTTTTATTATTAATTTTTTTGTAATCAATGATTATAATGTTTCCTCATGAAAAAAATAATTTAGAATGTGGCTCCCAAAACCCTACTAAAAAAACCCTGTATTCATGAAAATGATATTTTCTTTATGTTGGTTCAGCAAATGAATAATTATTCATTGTTGATTTTCTTCGAGTTTTTTGGTAGAGTTATTTTAACCTTTCAGCTGATTTCTATACCTTTCTACTTTTACTGTTTTATCCATATAAATAATTTTCATTTTCAGAAGAGGAAAGGAAAATTGGCCTTTTCTCTCCACAGTTTGATTCCCTTACATGTGGCTCCCAAGCTGATATAAAAGTGGAACACTTAGAAGAATCTGCCAACGGTCAGCTGAACACAATTACAAAAAATGACAAAGTTGTTGCTGAATTAATATTAGAAGAAAATTCTGAAGTTGTTAGATCTACTTCCGTTGAAAGCCTCAATTCTCTTCAAGATCCTTGTGCTCAAAAGCCTCAAAACCAGGAGAAAATTTCAGTTGCCGATGTGCTATGTCGAGTGTGCACCCAATTGCTCTTCCGACCTGTGGTTCTTAACTGTGGCCATGGTATATACGATCTTCTTTCATCCCTGTGTGGGCTTGCATTCTATGTTATCTCCAATTATGTAGTAAAAGTATTTGTTCAATTATGGGGGCATTTCAATTTTCAACTTTAATATCATTCCCAAAATATCTGGAATTCAATGCCGAAAACAAAAAGGTTTCAATAGAACTTATTTTCTTTTGTCTACAGCATTTTGTGAGAGTTGTATCAACTCGCAAGTTGAGACACTCGAGTGTGAAGTTTGTCAGTTTCTGCAACCAAAGGGATTTCCAAATGTATGTTTGGAGCTTGATCAGTTTTTGAAGGAACAATTTCCAGAAGAATATAGCCTCCGAAGGGACTCGGTTCAACTTGAACTTGAACTAGCCAAAAGTATCAAGCATGACAATCCAACTTCCTGTACGTCTTTTTTACACTTGCTTAATTAATCATTTTTGATATTGTGGCACTTTGTGTTCTTGGATTAATCTATTTGGGTTGCTTTTCGTGTTTTCTATTCGCCTCATTCCTCTTCTACTCTTTTCTTTATTTCTTAATTTCTAGTTCACGTATTTATTGCCCTTTTGTTTGTTTTCAGCTTATGCGAACTGAAGGTAGTTTAGCTGTCCGAACTTTGTAGTTGTTAGAGGTTGTAGGAAAATTGCTTTGCGAATCACTTTGAATAGTATGTCGTATCCATTTATTTCTGGTATTTCTATATATTCTTTGAAGTGATGGAATTTACTTTGTTTCAAAGTTCACTTGAGTTTTTAGGTCCATTTATTTGATAGCAGAGCTGTTCAGCTACCACCCATGCTTTATTCATTTCTTTCATATTGGTAATTTCAGGAAAATTAGATACTGTACACATGTAGGAATTTTATATCATCTGTGTTATTTACAATTTTATTCTTCAATCCTTTGGTAAGCATAGAAATGTACTTATAATACTAGATGGCGTATTGTTCCACTACAATATTGTGATTGATTCATTAATACAAAACTAGTCTGTATAATATCAGTTTGGTTTATTTACGTTTATTATTTGCTTCCAGGTTCCAATGAAGAGGGTAAAAAGGGAACGGATCTACCAAGATGGGGTGAAGTTGCTTCTAAAGTGCATTGTGCAGTTGGCTGTGATTCTTGTGGGGTAATTTCCTTATATTTCCACCACTCTTATCATGCTGACAATCTTCTAAAAGGCTATTTGGTGTAGCGTAAAGGATAAAAGGAGAGAAATATCTAATAATTGAATCAAATTCTTTATTTTGAATAAAAAGTTATCAAGAGAATCCCTCAATTTATGGAGAACTGGAAGACAAATTAATCCTGACGCTAATTGATCAAAGAAACTAGTCCTTATCCAAATAAACTAAGGAAACTAATACTAATCCAAATAAACTAAGAAAATATTCAAGAATGACGTATGGGGTTTAAAATCATGAATGTTTGACACCATGACACAGATTGTCAAAAACAATATATGAGTTTTGAAGATGTAAGGGAGAGAGGAACTTTGGAGAAGGATATTTATCGCTTGGATACCAAGAAGGAAAATGGAAATTTATCATTTGAAGATAAAGAGCAAAGAAAAAAATTCAACAAAGAAAATTATTGATCTCAATTTGCTAGATGAAAAGATACTCATCCAGAAGTTATATTACTGGATAAATTCAGCTTTCATTCATAGATGGTTGGTGGTTAGGAGGAAAATGTTCATTTCAGAGTTGAGGACTAAGAATGGTCTACTATTGTGGAAGTTTAGATTCAACTTACCTCTTTTTTTAAATAAGTATACACAAAGAGACGTAGAAAGCCTACTTTCGACCAAAAGGGGCTTCCTTGGAATCTGGTTCCTGCAGAGGACGCTTCTTGGCTGAAAAGGCCTTCTGAGGAGGTAGGGGGTGCCCGGAAGTATTCTTGTCAAATAGCTTTAGCGGTGAATTCCATAAAAGAACTTGGTAAATGAAATATGAGTTCTGGTCTTGTTCCAATATTCATGAACACCATCTTAATTCTTACCTGTAGGAGAACTTCATTTTCTCCCAACTACTTGGTTTATGGATTTAGATGACAAGTTTCAAGGTGTTCATTGAGGGGATTAAAAGAGTTCTCAATATTATGATATTAAGAAAACAAATAGCATTTATGGACGGGAGGAAAATTGTGGATTCACTCCTCATAGCTAATGAGGTTGTTGATGACAGAAGAAAATTAACTACTAGGGGAATGCCGAGCTGGAAAGGATGTATATTTCTCACCATGCATCTATGGATGATACTATTTTATTTCGTGATACTGACAGAATCAGATAGGTAACTTGTTTTGTATGTTAACTGTTAAGGCTATATGAATATATCTTGGGCCACTTTTAGAACTGTAATGGAGCTTTTGAATGTTGGAAAAGAACTTTGTTCTTAGTGAGTGTTTCTAATTCTAACAACCTTGGAGATGGATTTCTCTTATTTGGCATGAATTTTGTCTAATTTCAAATCCACTGCATCAATTGATATCAAAGCCCTCCAATGTTCTTAAGAAGGTACAAAACCATGGACGGCCATCATCACTTCCATATGCATCAAACCTACCATCATCGTACTCCATCTAAACATTCCCAAACCATCCAAACAAAAAATTCAAAAAAACCCATTCACTTATCCAATTCATAGCAAATGAACTTGGAAAACTTTGTAAAAGACTAGATGCTCTCTATAGAACCCTTCATGAGCTCCAACCAAATTAGTCAAACAATATACAAGGCCAGAGACACAGATGAAGCAGACGACAACTATGGAGGTCGAAGATAGTGACACCGAAGAAGTTGAATAAGACCATGCTGATATAATAAACAAAGCTGTAGAATAATAAGGCATTAGGAATGTCGAGGAAGTTAAAGAAAAGGAAAATGAAGGTGACGACAATTTCGGACAAGGGCACAGCATGCTGGATGTTGCAGGAATGTTTGGAGAGGGTAACCTTCTCTGCTTCATCAAAGAGGTTTGTTTTGCTGCTTGGAACTGCAGGCATTGCAGTGTTGACTGCTGCTGCTGTTGCAGCTTCATCGAAGGAGAATTTGCTCACCGCCACAAAGTCGTGGAAGAAGGCATTGACTGCTGCTGCCACGTTGTTGAAGAAGAGGGTGGCTGGCAGCTCCCATTAATGAGGAAAGTCAAATAGAAAGAGGGGGCAACTTTGGTGTTTTTTAATAGAAGCCCTTAAATCTAATTCAGGTTAATAAAAACCTTAATTACAATTCACATGAAGCAAGTCCACCTATTAATTTGGTTTGATATAGGTGATGTTTGGTTTTTCGGTTTTCATTCTCGAAAATTAAGCTTATAGCTTATAAACATACTTCAACTTATTTGTTATCTATTTTTTAAGAACGTTTTTAAAATTCAAGCCAAGTTGAGAACTAAAAAAATAGTTTTTGAAAGTTTGTTTTTGTTTTTGGAATTTAGCTAAGAATTTGGAAGGAAGATGAAAACCATGGAAAAGAAATTATGGAAAAACAAGCACAATTGTCGAAAACCATAAACCAAAAACTAAATGGTCATCAATGGAGTATTTGTAATTTGTTTATGTTATTGCAAGGCTATAAATAGCCACTTTTAGATTTGTAATGGAATTTTTTTTAATAATATTAATTAATTTTTTTTTAATAATAATAACTATTTTTTTTTTTTTTTAAAGGAAACCGTAACATTCCATTGATTAAATGAAATTATAAAACGACGAGATCCAATCCAATAGATTGCAAGAAAATATCTCTAATTAGTCATGAGAGTCTATATATTCTAATAACAAAAGTAGGGGTTCAATTCACACTAATTTAGTGATAAGTAAAATAGAAGTATGAAATGATTGGATATCTTGTTCCTTTTCTGGGAAGACATGGGAGTTGCACTCCAACCAAATAGACCATAAACATGCTCGAATGAAGTTCAACCATAGGATCTTTTTCTCCTTCTTGAAGGGGTGTACACTTGAACATAAGGGGTAGAATGTCTTGTTTGAAAATTGTGATGAAGTTTTTGAATATTATTAAAATAGAACTTTATTTTTAGGGAGTGCTGTCCAATCATAGGGAGGGATTTCCCTTATTTGGCAATGGGTTTGGCCCTAATATCGAATCTGGAGTTGGTCAGTTCAGCTCTTATTTCTTTGTCCCTATAGTCTGAAATGTTGGCATGTTCTCCCATGAGTTTCCAATTGTTCTCTGGTCTTAAACCAAGGGTAAAAAGAGCCTAACTCAAATGCTATTTGGACATTTCCTGATATAGGAAAGGAAAATATGTTGTGTGCGTGCGCCATTTGTCTGGCTCGAAGTAATAATGGGCTTAATGAAAAGGAAAGGGTGCAAGTGTTTGACTTAGACTTAGTTTCGTTGTTAGTATTCACTTTCCAATTATTTTTGTACTTAGTCTCCTTTTGTTAATTACTCTTAAGTGAAGTGTTTGATTTGATTTAATGCATATTTGGAAGTCTATTTTAGAATTGTTAAAATGTTAGGTACTTAAGCACCTTGGAGAACCACACCCCAAAAGCTAGCTATTGTGGTGGGAGAGCCAAGCCACTTAAGTATCACATTGGTCATCCCATTCTAATCAATGTGGGATAAAGGTAGCCCATACTACTTTGGTTCCTAACATAAAATCATTTTTGTCAAGTTCAAAATCACTCCAAAAACATGTCTTTAATCACTTAAAATTAATTTAAGATTTAATTTTACACGTTAATATGTAACATTCATCTCATTAGAATTGGTTTTGAATGATCATTTTGAAAATGACAAAAGTGATTTTAACTATTTTGGAATCACTTCTAAACATGCCCTTAGCATACCTAATAAAATAGTTGCATTTCATACACCATGGACTTGATGAATGTAGATTACTCAACAGAAGGCCTCATATAACCTATATCTGCTCTGCCTGAATTAAAAATTGGGTCCGGATATTGAAACTAGTTTGCAGATTAGAATTTGATTGCCAAGTGATTACTTTGTTACTGATAGTAGTACTCTCTTGTTATACGCTGCAGATGTATCCCATCATTGGCGATAGATACAAGTGCAAGGATTGTTTAGAGGAAGTAGGTTTCGACCTCTGTGGTGACTGCTACAATACACGTTCAAAGCGTCCTGGTCGCTTCAACCAGCAACATAGACCAGAGCACAAGTTTCAGCTCGTACGTCCTCAAATGTTTCGGAATATGAGGTTGGGGGTAGTGACAGAAATGTTAGAGGAAGGTTCTACAACCTTTATTATTGCTAATGATGAAGGTTCAGATAGCTCGGATGACATAGGTGCTATTCTCGAATTCTCTAGCGATGCTCGTGAGAGTGATGAGGACGACTCCGACGTTGATGGTAGAACTCAGGCAAATGACAATAGAACTGATCAAAATTACTCTCAACCTACCTAAAATGCAAAAATGTCTGGACTAGAAATACTAACATTGTTTCGTTCGGAGTTTCCACTGGTGTTCAGAACACGATCTCTTTCTCTAGTGTCTGGATGATCCATAAACTGAAATTTCTATGTTTGTTCCCAGGCCAGATGTAAAAAAAGGGGCATAAAAAACTTCACATCTATGTACAGAAATGGGTTCCTTAATCTTCAAAATTCAGCTGATTCCTCTTGAATATGTACAGACAGTAGAGAGGCACCTGAGGCTGCTTCAGTTAAATAGCAACAGCCAACTCTTGTGGTATATATATGGTGGTGCTTCATTCACATTCATACAACACTTTCTTCGCAAACTTGGAAAATGAGCTTTTTATTTTAGTTAGTAGTGTTCTTGCACCAAGGGTCCAACAGTTTTATCTCACTATTGATGCACAGGGAACATGAATATTTTCCATGCTTTTAAAGTTATATATTCTTCAGGTGATTGATTGAGTATGTTGTTTGGATTAGAATCTCAATTTAGTTCCTAATATTTTAGAAGTTTCAACTTCATCCTTTATGTATTGATTTCTTCAATTAAGTTTTCATTAACATACAATTTAGTAGAAGTATTCAATTTTTTTTTTTTTTAAAAGTAATTATAGTTAAATGTTTTATTAAAATTATTCATAGTTTATAAACTATATACTTGATTTAAATCATAACATGTCATTTTAAAAAGTTGGATTATGATAAAATTCTATCTTCATTCATTTGTTTTTTTAATCAATTCAAGAATTATTACCTCTTACCTTTAATTATGTTAATTACTCAACGTTCTAAGGCTCAACTATTACTGCCATTTTTAAAACAATTACACTAAATTAATTAGAATATTAATAATTAATAACAAAATTTTATGTTAAATGATTAAGATAACGTAAAATATTAATTTTAAATGTATTAGTTGAAATTTATTAAGTTTAAATAATATATTTATATATAATAATTTAATTAATAAGGCTATATATTATTATTAATTTACTAATAATATTTTTATATATAAAACTCATGTCTATAGTAGAATTTTAAAAATTCATTTGTAACAACTAAGAATGATAAATGTTTGTCTAAAATCTCACGACAGAACGTAGCAGTGATAGTAAAAAAGGCAAAATGCAAGAGAGATTGAAATATGAAATAGGAAATGACGAAATGATGAGTGAATAGAAGAAGTGAGAGTATAATATTTGTTCCTCGAAAAACTAAAGAAAAAGTTGAAAAAAAAGAAAAGAAAATCTTAGCTAAATTAGGGGTTTGATGTGTACCAAATTTGTAGGCATTCCTCACGCATACCTATGCAAATTACAAAATGCCATAAATCCAATTCCAATTCAAACTCCTCATCATTTTCCCGCCAATTATTTCTCTTCTTATTTCCTAACATTTATCCATAGAGCCATGTGTTATTTTCACATTTACATCTTTGGCTAAACAATATTTTTACATGTAAAACTTACCCCCTAAAAGTTCACTCGATAACAATTTAGTATTTTAGTCCCCATATCTTCAAACTCGTAACAAAATAATTCCTAACTTTTAAAAAATAACAATTTAATCCATGTACTTTAAAGTTTGAGTAAATTTGATTTTCATTAATATGTGTAAGAAATATCATTAAATTATAGTAATAATAAAAAAGGAGTAATTGTACCAATTGTAAAATACATGGATTAAATTATTACTTATTAAAATTTAGAGATTAAATTGTTACTTATCTGAAAGTACATCAACTAAATTGTTATCAATTAAAATTTAGGAACTAAATTGCTTTCTAGAAAATTTGGGGACCAAAAGTAGTTTTAAAATGGTATATTTATGCACCATTCTTCAATCTGATATAGTTCAAACGCTCAACGTATATACTCTCAACCTCCTCAATTACCTTCCTACCAATTATTTCTCAACTAAGAATTGTTGTTTATTTTAGGATGGTGAGAAGAACAATTTTATTTAAATAATTTTGAGTTAATTGAAATTAAGTGAAAATTGTTATCATTCAATAAATTGAGTCATTTGTAAGATTAGTTTAATTTTTAAATTGATATAATTATTAATTTATAAGTTATTTTCAAAGTGATATAATTATTAGTTTTATGATTTATTAATTGATTCAACTTAGTTTAGGATTCATTTCATTTCAAATAAAACTTCAAAATTTAGGATTATAATTTTTTTTTTCAAAAAAATTGTGCCTATTATACAAATCGTTTATTTTCAATTTATACGGCAAACTTTCTATTGTTCAAAGGAAAGAATTAATAATAATAATAATAAAAAACCTAATTCCAACTCTTAGAATCACTAGGATATATATATATAAAGACGAAAGAATTCAAATCCACAACTTATCAACGATATTATAATCACTTTAACCTGAGGAGATTTGAAAAAAGAAACAAACCCTTAAGGTTCATTTGTCATAGCATGTTTGAAGTTGAATTTGAAATTGAAATTGTATTTCAATTTATATTGTATAAGTGTATAATGACAATATTCTAATTTTCACATTCTATTCTTTAATTTCAATTGAGATGTTTGTGGTTTAATTGGATCGAACCTTCATTGTTTAATTTATTTCACTAATTAATATATATATGAGATACTGGTGGAGCACATTTGTTTATTTACTCTCAATTATTCTAAGTGTGTAATATCTAGTTTCATAGAGAGTTTTTAAGTGAAATTGTCAAACCTTAGACCACGATTCTCTCACCTCTTAACTCTGAATCATTGATAACAGTTAACATCTAGTCATTTCCTAAACGGACGACTCTTTAGTTTAGTAATCATTTGCTTTTAATTCATTTACCATTTAATTATTATGATGGTGTTTAATGATTCACTGAAGAGTATGCCTTTGATTTTATATAGATAAGATTGAGTCAACAGAAAATAGAATATACCACCTTTATCTCACTTGGACATAAATCAAATTTGGCCTTAGAGCAAAAAGAAGCATGATGTTTGGTCATGGCCACTTTTGGCTATGCATGGGTCATGTCTTCCTTACCCTATGCATAGCCTTTGCCTTTTGCACAGCGGAAAGTGGCCATGACTTTATGCAAAACTTAAGGGCTTAATTGGCCTTAGACCATGGCCTCATGACCTACCCCTTAATAAGTCCATCTTTTGGTTGGGTCGGTCCATTTACTTACACTAATTTAAAATTGTCGTCATTCTTAGTGGTCATTCTTGACTTCATCAAGATTCAAACTTGGTCATTTGGGCCTCTAATCAATAATTAGGTTTTGAGCTTAAATGATTTGCTATCCCAAACCACCGTAGTTTTGTTTTTTAAGAAACCAAGAAAAAAGAAGAGAAATTAGATAATATAGCAAAGTTTTAGGTTTTGTTTGTATATTTGGCAGAATCTGGAATTAGTAAGACTTATGTCAAATATGTTTAATTGTATTCCCTTTTTAGATTGATCCTAAAAAATGGATTCTATATTCACTTGTTTTTGAAAGAAAATGTAATATCATATATCTAATAACAAAAGAGAAAATTGATTCCCTTAATAAAATTTAAAAACATATTTACATAGTCATGAAAATTATTATATTATGTAACTAGTTTTGAACCGAAGGGATAAATTTATATGAACTAAATATTAATATAAACAATTGAAAATGAAATAAATTCAAAATGCTGTAAAAAAATGACATTTGCTCTCCCACAAGAGTAGTCGTATTGGCGTTGTTCTAATTGAATGAGACCATTCAAATCATGAGTCAATTGATTTTTATAACGTTAGTCAACATGTTTTTTGGTTGTTGACTTATAGTTGTCTTCTAGTTGATTGTTGTCTTTCCTTCTTGGTCTTGGTTTTGTTACTACGTAACGGTATTTTATAGAATTATAGATCACTTATTTACAGTTAAAATTTATATGAAACTAAAACTTTATTGTTAAACTTAAACTCTTTGACCAAAATACATGTGAAAATTTTGATTTTTTTTTTCTAAAATCTATCCATTTCGTTTGAGATGTACTAATATTGTTGAACATGCACAAATTACATGAGATTAGACTAAAAATTAGTTCATATAATTGACTAAATAACAAATGTCTTTTGATATGATACAAAAGAAACCAATTTTCTAACCTCGTAATGTTGCATAAAAACGTATATCTAGGAGTGATAGTTACCAAAGTATATAGGCCCACCAACACAATTACACAAAAAAAAAAAAAAAAAAAATTGTCAACTTAGATACATATTTCCAAAAAAAAAAATAATGAAAGGTTATCATTCCAAAGCAATTTAAGAAAAAATGATTTAAGAAAAAAAAGTTGCCGAAACTTGTTTTTCAAGGAGGAGCTTATAATACTAAAATAAATTATTACATTATATGAATTGAATTGAAATGTGTAAATTGTCGTAAAAGATTCTTTCGAAAATTTCCTATATTATTCTCTAATTAAAAATTTTCAGTTTATAATTATTTTAGATTAATTAATATACTACGCACTAAAGTATTTGGTGAAAAAATTAAAGTTAAGAGAATATATCTTAAAAATCTATTAGATCAAATTGANAAAAAAAAAAAAAAAAAAAATATTGTCAACTTAGATACATATTTCCAAAAAAAAAAATAATGAAAGGTTATCATTCCAAAGCAATTTAAGAAAAAATGATTTAAGAAAAAAAAGTTGCCGAAACTTGTTTTTCAAGGAGGAGCTTATAATACTAAAATAAATTATTACATTATATGAATTGAATTGAAATGTGTAAATTGTCGTAAAAGATTCTTTCGAAAATTTCCTATATTATTCTCTAATTAAAAATTTTCAGTTTATAATTATTTTAGATTAATTAATATACTACGCACTAAAGTATTTGGTGAAAAAATTAAAGTTAAGAGAATATATCTTAAAAATCTATTAGATCAAATTGAAACAAAATTCAAATCTCATAGGTCCAAAATTATAACATTTTGAAACGAATGGATTAAATTAAAATAAAATTTATATAGAAATTAAACTCAAAATCATACTTCTTTTTTTTTCCTAGTTTTTGTTAAGTTTGATAACTTTGTTAACGAAAATATTAAAAATTAAGAGATTTATTATATATAATTTAAAAAAATGTGAGAGAAGGAAGGAGTAAAATAGTAATTTAACACAAAAAACAAAAATACAAATAGTATAAAAAAAAAGTGTTACATGATTGTTTAATTTGTCGGCTTTTCCCTCCCCCGCCCAATTCTTCCTCTTCCTCTTCGTTTTTTCATTTCCCTCTTATTTTTCCTCTCTCAGAATCTTCAATTCCTCTTCTGAAGCTTCAAACCTCAGAATCTTTGAACGCTAAATGGGGAAGTACATCAACAAATCCAAGGTCGCCGGCGACGTCGCACTCATGGAGGTTTTTTCACATCCCACCACCACCACTGTCCGCACCAGAGCCGCTTCCAAATCCCTCGCATTGCAGAAACTGCGGAAATCGTCTCTTCCAGACGCCACTTCTGACCTCTCTTTCTCCTACCTCCAGCTTCGAACTCGCCGCCTCGATAAAACCGAGACGTCTATTGGGGCTTCCACTAAACACGCCTCAAAACCTAAGAAATCTGCTCGAAATTCCAGTTCCGCCATCAAAGCTACCTCCAATTTGGATGCTGAGAGCCAGAGTTCTGGTTTTGAAGCTCAGACTGAAGATTTGGATTTCCAACACTCCGGAAGGTACATTTCTGTTCTGTTGCTTCACTCGTCACTCCTGATTCTGAATCTGAAATTAGTTTGGTGGATTGTGGAATTTGTTTAATGAATGTTTGTTTTGTTTCCTCCGATGTTTGAAACTTGCAAATTTGGCTAATACTTAACAAAACAAATGTGTATATGTATGTATAGATATAGTAGTATTCACAATTTATGAAATGTGCCCTAAACTTTTGAACTTTCTTCAATCTAAACTTAGGCTTCTTTTTCATATTTTGGCCCCATGAGAAAGGTAATGATTTGGGAAACAGAGATTATATGATTTTTTTTTTTTCTCACACAATTTAATCATACATGTACTCAAACAGGGGAAATTATTTTTGTTTATTGGTTTAGAATTCTGTTCTTGTTTAGATCAGTAAGTTCATATGTTTTAGTTTTAGAGTTACCAAGTGGATTTTTTTTGCTGCTATATGTTATTGAAGTTTTGTTCTTTAAGTTTGAAATAAATTTGGTTTATTGTCCTTTTGCATTTGGAAGCTTCAAAATTACTGGAAAACCTCTCTATAGCTTTGCAGTGCCTTGCCAAATGTTTTATTTATTTTTAGTTTAAAGAAATTATCAGTTACAAATCTGACTTTATGAGCCTAAGCCAAAATAATCATAGCTTAGCTATTAAAATATCTCCTCCTTCCCTTCAGGTTGGAGTTTCAAATCTTCCCACTTCCACATCTTTTGTATTAAAAATAGAAGGACTTAATGAGAAAATATTGATGGAGTCATATGTCTATGTATTTACCGCAACGGGTTCAGAGAAGAAAAAATACATTAATAAATCAGAGCATACTCGGATCAATTTCTGAAAAAATATAAAGCAACTTGATTAGACTTCATACCTAAAAGTAACATCATATGACTAATTCTAAACCAATAGAGACATTGTAGAATATGCTAAACTTATATGCAAATTGAGATGGAGAAAAGGAATTTTTTTTCTTCTCTTTTCTTTTTTTCCTTTCCTTTCCATGATGTTAGTTGAAAGGACATTCAAGTTAGAAACTTTATGATATTTTGTTATTAGAAACAATTATTTGGTCAGAACATCTATAAAGTCAATAACACCATTTACATTGCAATGACATATCATTTTCATGGGGCCTAGAGATATCCTGGTGTATCATGGGATGCCTCCTCTTTGTTGATGATCCTTTCTCAAGTTATCAAGCAGTTACTACATAACTTTCTTTTGGTATTCTGGTGCTGCCAGTTGACACTGATTTTGTCCTATTAGATTCATCGTTCCTTTTCAATTTGTTATTTATTCTGTATACTGAGATCAGATCTCATAAATGAGGAATATATCTACCCCTTTGGTGATAACTTTAATATCGGTTTTTTTTTTTTTTTTTTTTTTAGAGAAGGGTAAATTTTTTTTACCTTTGGGGAAAAATTTAATATTTTTTTTTTTTTAATTTTTTTGGGGGGGCTTTTTTTTTTTTTTAGAGAAGGGTAAATTTTTTTTACCTTTGGGGAAAAATTTAATATTTTTTTTTTTTTAATTTTTTTGGGGGGGCTTTTTTTTTTTTTTAGAGAAGGGTAAATTTTTTTTACCTTTGGGGAAAAATTTAATATTTTTTTTTTTTTAATTTTTTTGGGGGGGCTTTTTTTTTTTTTTAGAGAAGGGTAAATTTTTTTTACCTTTGGGGAAAAATTTAATATTTTTTTTTTTTTAATTTTTTTGGGGGGGCTTTTTTTTTTTTTTAGAGAAGGGTAAATTTTTTTTACCTTTGGGGAAAAATTTAATATTTTTTTTTTTTTATTTTTATTTTTAATCAAACACAAACTCTAAGGACTAAATAATAATTTAGGTTACGTTTGGTAATTATTTTTTTTTTTGTCTTTGATTTTTGAAATTTGTGCTTGTTTCACACAACTTTTTTTATCATGGGTTTCATATTTTCTACGTAAACATATGAAGTCTTATCCAAATTTCAAAACGAAAAACACTCCTTAAATGTAAACAAAAACACATAGAAACCAATAGATGGGCGTTATTTACAAAAAAAAAATGCCAAAAACCAACAAGGTGATTATTTAAAAATAAAAACTAAAAACAAAATGGTTATAGCACATGCGTTCAATTTTTGTGGATTTAAAATCATATTCTATTTCTTTGCACCGTACAGGAGCACAAATGAAAGCGCAGCATGCAGCAGAAACCCCTGTCCCCCTACACAGCACAGTAGTGACACTGCAACTAATGGTATTATTCAAAACAATCTGCAAAGCACCATCCCAACACCACATGAAATGGAAGAGTTCTTTGCCTCTGCAGAGCACCAGCAACAGAGATCATTTATGGACAAGTATTTATTCTGATCAAATACTTCCTGTCCATCCATTAAAGTTGTTAAGTTTAGTGGTGATTTAACAAAATCTAAACATGAATCGTTGTTCCCTCTTTGTTAGAGAATATGATAGATACGAGCAGAGAGGAAGTGTTTGATGGTTGTGAAAACTTTCTTACAAATCTACTGAATGATTGTGCAGGTACAATTATGACATTGTAAACGACAAGCCTCTTGATGGACGATACGAATGGGTCGAACTGGTTCTTTGAGGTTCTCGAGGAATGCAGGTTGCCATTGGGAAGTAAGTGGTGGGAAGAGGAAAGATTCAGAAAATTGGGACAGCCCCCAGTTGGATTGAAGTGAAGGAAGGGAGAGAGAAACTAAAGGTATGATTATACCAAACTATCTATTGTGTATATTGAGAGGCTGGAGAATTGCAGACATGAGTTTGAAAAAAGGCGGTGTCCTTTGTCCAAAAGAATGACTGAATACAAGGGGTGGGGGGTCCTTCTAAAGGGCACTGCTCACTTGCTCTCTGGGGTCCCAGGAAGTCCCTTATGAGCTCTGTCTTGTTAACTTTCCTCATTTGCCTGTTTAGGAAAAGAGGAATTTTCTCTTTCTCTTTTTGTTTTGTTTTGTTTAAAAAAAAAAAATAGTATTATGAAATGTTGGTTGATTACAAAGGATGCTAGTCTGGAGTTGCAATGCATATTCCTTGTGTGTACCCTTCTTTCAAGGCCATATCTTTCTTTCATCAAAATTTGTTTTTCAGTTGTAATGTTATCTCTCTTACAGATTTTCTTCTCCTTTTACTCAGATCCTCTCCATTTACTGGGTTTTGTTAGTATGGATTCTTTTGATAATCATTTAGTCTTATTTAAGAGCAGTTTTGTTATTTGTTTAAACTAAGCTAATAAAACTTGTTGGTACATGCGTTTTTTGTTATTATATCATAAAAATAGTCACACCTCCTCCCAGATTCCCTTCCTAACCTAGAAGTGAGTGCGAACTTGTACACTCCCATTCTCGCATAACTTATAACATTAATCAACACCAGATCATTTATTTTTAGCTATATGCCAGTTGAACACCATAAGTTAAACATAACCGCTCAAGCCAGATGTTTGAATCATAAATCATCTATTCGTTCAATACACCACAAAACCCACTTGCACTATACTCCAAAGAACATGCATGACAAAAACATGTACATAAACTGTGTATTACAACTATCCCAGAGAACTGATCCAAAGCAGGCCCAGACGAGAATCTTTAGTAGGTTAGGCATCCTGGACACGCTTGCTACTTGAAACAATAAAACAAACAAGCAAGAAAGCGTAAACAATAAAACAAACAAGCAAGAAAGCGTGAGGCTAATGCCCAGTGAGTGACTGAAATTAAACTAATTATTAATAAACTTCCTTGAGTTAACATGGATCATCATAAAATTACCACATATATATAAATAATAATTCCTAAATCAACAATACCACAAGAGCATAAGTGATACAATTATCCCTTTTCTAGTTGAGGCGGAGCGAAGCTTAATGCGCTCATCCTCGTGTATTAAAACTCATCATTCACATATTCAAATGCCTTCACACGGGTCCCTCAGCACAAATGCCTTCACATATAGTCCCTCGGCATTTCAAACCCTCAAATGCCTTCTCATATTGTCCCTCGGCACTGAGTTTCACTATATTGGAGTTCCTATATGCCTTCTCACGTGGTCCCTCAGCACTGGGTTCCATATCAATCCACTGCTCAAGTGCCTTCACTCGTGGTCCCTCAGCACTGAGCTATGGGTTTCCATATGCCTTCTCATAAGGTTCATCGGCATTGAAATCCATTTCAATTAATTTCTCAAGTGCCTTCAATTTTGTATTTAATAGACCTTCTAATTTTAGAATGGTGTTTTTTTTAAAATTTATAGATTTTTTGACACAAAATTCCATGTATAATAGGAACTATCTTTTCTTTTTAAAAAATGAGTAGTGTTAGGTTAAAAAAAATTAGAGAGTGATAAAAGATTGCTTTCTGACTAATTAAAAACATTTTTTTTTTAAAAAAAAAAATTCTATTATCAATAATGGTTTAAGAATTCTAAAAACATGTAAAAGATACTTACCCATGCTTTCAGAGGGAGCATTTAACTAACCTTCTTTTAAACTTACTTGGAGTATCTCACTTGAAAGTATATTTTCCAAAAAGCATGCTAATCACATTTGACACTTTTAATTATTTAAGGGCATTAATTGCTCTTATTCAAGTTAATAAAAGTTTAATTTAATAAGATTAAAATTTAGGGTTTACACTTTTAATTAGTTAAAAGGCAATAATTGCTCTACTCAAAGTTAAAAGTTTAATTCAATGAGATCAAAATTTAGAGTTAATATCGATAGGGTGAGTTTAATATAAAGTCACGTTTACCAAACCGTAATTAAAATTGATGTAATCATAATAGAGTTTTATTAATCGATCAATTGTAATGAGTTTGAATAAAAAATGTAATTAGATTGTTTTTGATCGTGTTTACCTAAAATTAGGAATTTTATCACATTTATTGTTACTATTGTTGTTACTTTTACCTTTGAGGCTCAAACGGTAATGGTAACGGTAATGGTAATAGTAACAATAAAGGTGTCAAAATTCACCATCTTTCCTTTGAAACAATAATAATAATGGTAACGGTAACTGTAACAATAATGATACAATGTAATTTTCAAACGCAATTAGATTGAGTATCTTCTACTCGTCAATCAAGTTACGTTTTTTTATTACCGATTTTGAAGTAGGTCTCATGTGTCAGTAGAAATACGGAACACAAGTAAACAACACCGAAGGTAATCAAATGAGGCCCAGATTTCATATTACCATTGATTTATTACATTTCCACCGAAGTAAACGTGACCTACTTGGTTACAAGGGTGAATATATATATATTCACCATTGTAATAAAAGAGAGAAATGGCAAGAGTGTGAAAGGCTTTGTAATAAAAGTGTGAAATTGGTAAATTGACAATCATGGAGATAAGAATGAGCACTGAATAGACAGTACAATGGTCGACGAAATAATTGGATTCTGCATTCATTACTTTAAAGTTTTTGAATCTCACTTTTTCAAAAATAAATAAATAAATAAATAAATAATAAAAAATTAAAAAAAAAAATGAAAAAGTTGAGAAAATTACCTTTTTATACCTAAATTTCTTGTAGTAAGTCTGTTTTGGTCTTAACATTTTAAAATGTACACTTTTAGGGTTTTCAATTCCTGACAAAGTTTAAGCAAAATTAGTGGTCAATTAATTTTTTTGCAAACAAATGGACGGTTTGATTCTTAAAATTTAGAGGTAATGTTTATTTGGTTCATAAAATTTCAAACTAAGTAGGTTGATTATTGAAGTTTGAATTTATAAAAATAGTTTTATATAATTCCTCAACTTGGGATGAAACTATATAAGAGCATTGCTATGGGTGAATTTGGAATGATAAGCCAAAGATCAGACAAATATTAGGAAAAATATGTTTAAGATAATGTGGACTTGCGCTCAAGTTAGCCCAAGGGCAACTAATCATATGAGCTGATCAACATTTAATCACAACTTATTTATGATTAGAAAAAGAGGCAGTTGTAAATATAGCAATTAGGTTTAAAGTATTTGCAGATATAACACAATGCAAAAAGATTTGCAAATATAGTAAAATTTAGATTTTGTTTTTAAAGTCTATCAATCATAGACCATATTAATAGAATTAAGATGAATCCTTGTAAATACATAATTATAGCTCCATATGAGATAGTTTGTATGTTTGGGAGTGATTCTAAAATGCGTTTGATATGCAATCTTGATTTTGTTTTCAAAAATTATTTTCGAATTCTATGATCCAAACAATATAAATTCTAAAAACAAGATTTTTTATGTTTTTAGTATATTGATATTTTGAATTTGATATTTTAAAAGGAAAATTATTTTAAATGACAAAACTGCTGAAAATATTTACAAATAATAGCAAAATATCACAATATATATGATATAGACCGTCATAGACTACTATTTGTGTCTATCTGTAGACAGTGAAATTTTGCTATATTTGTAAATATTTTGGTTCATTTTTCTATATTTGAAAATAACTTATATTAAAATGTAGAATTATATATTTATTTTTTAAAAACAGGATAAATATATATATATATATATATATATATATATATATATATATATATATATATATATATATATATATATATATATATATGTATGTATAGTAGTTTTGTTATAAACTCAATTATTGTATTAAATTAAAATATGTATTATGAAATATATTATAAATTATATGATACTGTTCGATGAGATTTTCGAAGAAATTTTAATTCGTGGAACTCGAGCTTCATATTTGTATTAGTTTTAGTTTTGTGAGTACAATCTCTAATATATTTGATCATTTGATTCTTTCTCTCAAAGAAAAGTAAACACGTGCGACTTGAATTCTTGAGATCTTCTATGAAACTTTTCTCTCAAGGTCTTCAACTATAGGGCCCTCAATCTTCGGATCTTTGAATCTTTAACTTCTTTGGAATTTCAGGGGCTTCAATCTTCAGAGCTTGTGAGCTTGGGAGCTTCGGTCTTTAGATTTTGAGCTTCGGCCTTCAATTCTTCAGAATCCGGATTTCCAGAGCTTCAACACTTTTCTTCTCTCTATAAAAAGGCCTTCCTCAAATGAAGAGATAAAGCCTCTATTTATAGAGTTTCTATGGGCCTTCATGGGCATTTGAGCCCCAAAAATTGGGATTGGGCTTAGGCCCAATATCTTCTTTGGCCCAAAAGCAAAATTCACAATGGCCTTGAATTGGGTTAGGCTTTTAACCCGAGCAACTTTAATTACTCGGCCCAATCTGATTTATAAATTCCACAATGCATTTGGACTTATGATGACGTGGCGAAATTTGGTTGGCCGAAATTCACACTGGACGTGGTGTAACTCCTGTGGGAGTGCGATTGGTAGTTCGGTAAGCCCATAGGACTTTCTCGATCTTTTCCTGCCAATCTCTTTTCGTTTTAGAGACTATCTTTTTTAGCAGATTACATAAAGTTTTATTGAATGCTTCTGCCAGTCCATTCACTGCGACATTGTACATAGAAGACTTGTACTGCTTAAATTTAAACTTTTCGCACAACTTGTCCATCAGACTGTTGACAAACTGTCTTCCATTATCTGTGACAATACGATGAGGGATCCCGTATCGATAAATGATGTGTGTACGAACAAAACTTACGATATTTTCTTTTTTTTGCTTCCCTCAAAGGCACAGCTTCAGCCCACCTTGAAAAGTAATCTGTTCCAATAAGAATATAAGAGTGTCCGCTCGACGACTTAGGTGTTATAGGTCCTACCAGATCGAGTTCCCAAGCTTCAAACGGCTATGAAGCTACTGTTGGGTGAAGAGGCTCTGATGGCTGATGTATAAAAATTTGCATGGAATTGACAAGCTTCACACCGCTTTGCATACTGCATGGAGTCATGCACCATTGTGGGCCAGTAATAGCCCATTCTTTTCAATTGATGCTGGAGTTTTGGTCCGGACTGATAAGCGCCACAGACCCCTGAATGTGCTTCATCTAGGGCTCGTGCAGATTCTTCTTTCCCTAAACATCGAAGAAATAGACCCTCATATGAGCGTCAATAGAGTGTATCATTGTAATAGATAAATCAGGCAGCTCTTCTTCGTATCTCAATTTTATGTCGCGGGTTCGTGGGAAGCTTCCCGTGTTGTAGGTAATTTATAATACAGTGTCGCCAGTCCTCCTCTTCGATCACGAAAATAGATATGGTATCAGTTTCTTCATGTTGTTCTTCGATCGGCGGAATGATCCACCTTTGACAAAGAGGGACATTCATAGGAATGTCACTCGCAATTGCCAAAGTAGTAGCGAAATTTGCAAGTGCATCTGCTTTCCTATTCTCTGACCTTGGTATATGTTCAAGTATTATATCCTCAAACTTATCCATCAACCTCTTAGCAAGGATATATTTCACATCATACTGGCGCAAAAGCTGATTTATAATTAGCTTTGAGTCGCCGTAAATTTCAATGTGTATTATCCCCATATCCAAAGCTATTTGTAGACCGATGATGAGTGCTTGATATTCAGCAACGTTATTTGAACATAGCTCACTGAGCGTGAAGCTATACGGTAACATGTGCTTTTTCGGGGAAATGAAGATAATGCCGACGCCTACTCCACTTCTTCGAGCTGCGCCATCAAAGTACATGGTCCAAGACTCCATGATTTCGGCGTAAAATACTTCTTCGTCGGGCAAATCTTCACATAGTTCCCAATCTGATGGAATCAGATGATTAGCCAAGAAATCTGCCAGTGCTTGACCTTTCACTGCCTTTTGAGATACATATACTATATAATATTGTTGAAGTATAACTGCCCATTTAGCGAGGCGTCTCGAGATGACTGGCCTAGATAGGATGTACTTGACTGGGTCGACTTTTGCAACCAAGTGTGCAGTGAAGGCTTGCATGTAGTGTCTCAATTTGTCTATTGCGAAGAACAAAGCAAGACACATTTTCTCAATTGGAGAATAATTTAGCTCAGCTCTAGTAAAGGTTCTACTTAAATAGTAGAGCGCACGTTCCTTACCTTTCTCCTTTTCTTGTGCGAGTAATGCTCCGATCGATCTTTCTTATGCAGCTATATATAATATCAACGGTTTTCCAGTAGTCGGTGCACTCAGGACCGGCGGGTTGAGCAAATACTTTTTTATACTGTTAAATGCATTTTGGCATGTCTGATCCCATTCAAACACTGTATCTTTTCTCATCAGTCTCTGAAAGGGTTGGCATTGACCTGCAAGATTAGATATAAACCGTTGATGTAGGCCAAGCGGCCTTGGAGACTTCTTAACTCATGCAGGTTTTTTGGACTTGGCATTTTCTGGATGGCATCAATTTTAGATTGATCAATTTCTATCCCGCGGTGCCTCACGACAAACCCCAAAAACTTTCCTGAAGTCACACCGAAAGCACATTTAAGAGGGTTCATCCTTAATTGATACTTCCTAAGCTGCTCAAAGACAAGTTTCAAATCTTCTAGATGGTCATGTCGTTTTTGGGATTTTACCACCAGATCATCCACATATCATTCAACATGCTTATGTAACATATCATCAAAAATCTTTTGCATAGCCCGTTGGTATGTAGCACCTACATTCTTTAATCCAAAAGGCATCACCTTGTAACAATATATACCTTTTGGAGTTCGAAAGGCCGTTTTCTCCTCGTCTTCCAAGACCATTCGTATTTGATTGTAGCCTGACAACTCGTCCATGAATGATAAGGCCTCGTGTCCTGTGGTGGCATCCACCATAATTTCTGTGATGGGTAAGGGAAAATCATCTTTTGGACATGCACTATTCAAGTCACGAAAATCAACACAAATACGCAGTTGGCCTTTCTTTTTCTTTACAGGAACAATGTTGGCTATCCACATTGGATATTTGACTTCACGAATAAAACCAGCCTCAATTAGTTTGTTAACTTCCTCCTCTATTTGAGGAATGAGTTCTGGCCAAAAGCGTCGTTGGGCTTGCTTGATTGGTCGATACCCAGGCTTAATTGCTAGGCGATGGACTGCCACTTTTGGATCGAGCCCAGGCATTTCTTTATACGACCAAGCAAAGACATCTTTGTATGTCGTGAATACGCTCACATACTCCCTTTCTTCCTCATCGGTCAGTTGTGCACTTATGAAAGTTGGACGAGGCTCCTCTATTGTACCAAGGTTGACTTCCCTTAACTCATCAATCGTTGATTGACCACCATCCTCAAGTGGTGACGGAGCTTCTTCTGCCTCTTCCTCAAGCACCTCAGGCTCTGATGCTTGTTCTACTGTTACATGGCAGCAATTTGTCGCATCCTCTTCATCTTCTGGGTCGTTCTCTTTAGGTCGAGTGATGATGATGTCGTGTCGCTTTACTTTTAATGAACTCTCTGTATTTACTGAAACAAGCAATTTTCTTTTCATTCTTGATGGAACAGCACTGCGAATTTTTTCATCACTTTTTATCTCGCATGCTTTGTCGGAGATCGATGTAAGGGATCGTTTTTTACTTCTTGTTGTGGTGACGCTTAATCTCTCGAAAGCAGATGCTCACGGGATGGTAGTTGAGCACACGTTATTTATCTTCCGTGGGTTTACACTTAACCTCTGAAATGCAGAAAGTCGGGTATGGCTGGAAGTTGAAGGTTGTTCTTTATTTTCACCCCCAAGCATACTTAGCCTTTGAAAAACCGATGGACGTGCCACAGAAGGAGTAATGCGACTGAAGGCAGACATTCTCTGACCTTCACTTCTCTGTGGCACGTCCATCGGTTTTTAGTCCTTTCCTTTCCTTGTGTGCTTATCATCCCTTCGTTCTTTGGCACCTCAGGCTTGACTTGAGTCATTGATTCGTCATTTCCCCGGCCGCTGAAAGCATCCACTTCGCTCAACTTCTTTGTCATAACTATTCGTTGCTCGGGCCTACAGGAGCCTTTGGCCACTGGAACCTTGGTCGATATGACTTCGCTAATGTCATCACTTTTCATGTAGAACTTTGCGTCAGCAAAATGAGATTCAGCTTCTGAAAACAGTTTGGTGTCGGCATCAACTTTCTTAATGCCTTGCTGATAAAACTTAAAACACTGATGGAGCATGGACGTTACAATTCCGTTTTCATGAATCCAGGGACGTCCTAACAGTAGTCTGTATGTAGTTCTTGAATCGATCACATGAAATAGGGTATTTGCTCTTAAATCCCCTATGACGAGTTCAAGGCGAATCATGTCTATTGCTCGCTGCCCTCCTTGATTAAAGCCTTGAATCACCAGCTTGCTGGTGGATAATTCATCCATCGAAATGCCTAACTGGTTCATAGTCGATTTTGGGATTATGTTGATAGCTGATCCATCATCAATGAGGATCCGACTAAGCTTTTGCTCTCGAATATATCCAGACACAAATAAAGGTCTATTATGAAGTTTCGATCCGAGTAACAAATAGCTTCGCCAGAAGCGACTAGTCGCCTCCGCCGAAAGATGCTTAGCCAGAAGCGACGAAGGGGGAAGCTGTTGTAGAAGCTTTGCCCCTTGCTTTACAGAGATTGTTATGAACTTACTAAATTACTCGATTCTCCCGGAACGCTAGCTAAGCTAATAAATAGTCATTTTTCCCTTCAATCAAATCAAAAAGCTTATTGATTGATTCAGGGCGCCGCCCTCCTTCTTAGAACCCATTGAGGGGGGCCTCGGCCCGGGAAGGGGAGAGTGGCCGAGCGGTCAAAAGCGACAGACTGTAAATCTGTTGAAGTTTTTCTACGTAGGTTCGAATCCTGCCTCTCCCACTTGTTTGTTGTAGACTGAAGAGAAGAGAAAGGAAAGGAGGCATTCGTCAGCGTGGTGAATGATATCACTATGCAACATGAAGCGCATGTGTCTGTTTGAGAAGTAGAAGCAGTCGGACGGCTATCACCTTTTAATATTTCGACTAGTGCATCCTTGGTCTCCTGTGGTAGTGACAACAAATCATTTATGCTGAAAGAGGGTAGTTCTTCTAGTCGGGTTGTTGCCTCTGCCGTGTTTGAAGGAGCGTCATCTTCTTCCGTCGCACTAATGACGTGACACGCAACAGTTTCACTTGAAAAACTCTTTGGAAAGAAGTCTCCCAAGGTTATTGGTTGCCGAGGTCGAGGAAGTTCCTCGCTTTCTTCGATGATTGGTCGAGGTCTTCTCATACTCGACCTTGTTTTTCTTTTTTGGGTCTTACTTCTTCTTTTATGGTTTCTTGAGATCCGTTCCCATATATTTCTCGCGATCTCAAAGGTAGGTTGCTCTTTCAATTGTATTTCCCTAGAGCAGCTGCGAGAAATCGGTCTTCTGGAAGTGCCACTTGAAGTGTTAGGAGCATTGTCTTTGGATGCCATGTCACATGTCTTGTGCAAGAGAAAGAGATGAAAGGTAGGGAGAGTCCCACTGGGCGTGCCAATTTGTACGACGAGATTTCCGAAGAAATTTTAATTCGTGGAACTCGAGCTTCGTATTTGTATTAGTTTCAGTTTTGTGGGTACAATCTCTAATATATTTGATCCTTTGATTCTTTCTCTCAAAGAAAAGTAAACACGTGCGACTTGAATTCTTGAGATTTTCTATGAAACTTTTCTCTCAAGGTCTTCAACTCCAGGGTCTTCAATCTTTGGATCTTTGAATCTTTAACTTCTTTGGAATTTCAGGAGCTTCAATCTTCAGAGCTTGTGAGCTTGGGAGCTTCGGTCTTTAGATTTTGAGTTTCCGCCTTCAATTCTTCAGAATCTGGATTTCCAGAGTTTCAGCATTTTTCTTCTCTCTCTAAAAAGGTCTTCTTCAAATGAAGAGATAAAGCCTCTATTTATAGAGTTTCTATGGGCCGTCATGGGCTTGGGCCCCAAAAATTGGGATTGGGCTTGGGCCCAATATCTTTTTTGGCCCAAAAGAAAAATTCACAATGGACTTGAATTGGGTTAGGCTTTTAACCCGAGCAACTTTAATTACTCAGCCCAATCTGATTTATAAATTCCACAATGCATTTGGACTTATGATGACGTGGCAAAATTTGGTTGGCCGAAATTTCTCATTCAACAGATACTACAAAGTAATAATTACACAAAATTTTTTAGATAAACCAAGTTCATAAATTAATTAATAAGAATTTATATTCAACCTAATATTCAGTAATTATAATTAATTTTATGGTTTATAAATATATTATCAAACACATTTAAAACAATTGTTTAAATTTTATTTTTTGAATTTGCTACCAAACACATATTTGAAAACATAAGATACAACTTTGTTTTCACATAATCATTTGTTTTCAAATTGCCTGCCAAACATGCACTAATAGTTTATGTTGGTATACTAACGATAAGAGCATTTTGAACTTTTCTTAAAGTTTAGGAGTCTTCTTGAAACTTTTGAAAGTTTAAGTGTATTTTTAAAATAAATTATTAACAATTTCCATCCAAAAGTAACAATAAAGTATAAAATAGGGAAATTATTTTAAATGACAACACTGTTGAAAATATCTACAAAAATAGCAAAATATCATAGTCTATTAATGATAGACCACGATGGATCGCGAAAGATTACTATTTGTGTTTACAGATGGAAACAAATAGTAGGTTATCATGGTCTATTGCAGATGGACAATGAAATTTTGCTATATTTGTAAATATTTTAGTTTATTTTTCTGTATTTAAAATAACTCTAAAATACTTTTTTTAAGTTTAAGGGTATTTTTTAAATTTTTGAAAGTTGAGATAAAAATATAAAATTTAGAGATATTTATTAGCCTTATATTAATTAGTGGTGTAGCTTCATATTTTTGTAAACATGGATTTTTAATTAATTTTAAATGGGAATTAAAGAAGAAAATTTTAATTAATTTTAAATGGGAATTAAAAAAGAAAATAAAAAATATATATTTCCGTAGCCAGAATTTGAACCTGGATTTCATCATACTGAATTTGCCAATGTGCTACTACGAATTTTTGGTGACAATTTTATATGCACAGGTTCGCATACAAAAATTGCTTTGGTTTCCAAATGGAACAATAAGTTGATTTTGAAGAAACGAAGTTTTTTTTTTTTTTTTTTTTTTATTATTATTATTTTTTTTTAATCCTTTTAAAGGAACTATCATAGTTTAATCTAATAGTAAAAAATGAGATATAGTCTCAATAAATGACTAAGAAATTATGAATTTAGAGAATTGTCCTATGAAATTAATGTAAGTGCGCGTAAATTGGCCCGAACAATTTCGGATATAAAAAAAGAAGGGCTTTTGAAGAAAATTTAAAATTAAAATAACACACTAATTTATAACTTAACTACTTTAACTTCCAAATGGAACAAGACAATTTAGCAAATAAGAAAAAAAAATATTTATTCAAACACTATGTAAAATGAGAGCTTGTATGATGTTTTAATTGAAAATATATGTTTTAATCAATTTAGCAAATAAGGTAATGTGGAGAGTCGCTTTTGTTTTTAAGTCATAACTCTTAAAAATATCTGATTTGGGCAAATTTTATATTGTTTTCTTTAGCTTTTCATCTCCAAACCTCACGATGCTAATGTTAAAGTTTGGGGTTTTGTTTCAACAGTCGATTCCAGTTCACTTCTAAAATCTTGTGGCTTTCAACTTTCGTTTCATTTTCAGTATTAATGCAAGTATCTTTTTTGTTTTTGATTTTATTTATTTATTTACTTGTTGAATTCACTCCTCAATTGTATTGCATTGATTACTTGTATGTAAGTTTCAAAAATTTCCTTAAAATTAAAAGAAAATAAAGTTAAAAAAATATCCTCACAGTTAATATATGATGGGAATTCGTTAATAACTTGTTACGAAAATGTTTCTAGGCTTTTTAAAGTTACATTAGTACTCTTACCCCTAAAAAAAAATAGGTTAAAAAATGCATTTACCCTTTTTTCTCTCCTCTCTTCTTAAATCCCTTCTTACTCTTCTTCATTTCTTATGTCCCTTGATTCTCTTCTTGCTACTAATTTGTTGCTTTATATTAACTATTTTACCACCCCCCCAAAAAAAAAAAAAAAAAAAATTGGTACCACCAAGGGACCTTAGGACTTAATATTTTAACAAAGTTGTATGTGTGTGTTAATACATTATTTGAGTTTAATACACAAAAAGATAGACACGTGGAGAATTAGAGACACATTGAGATTTGATTCAAAATTTTGAGAACACCAAGTAGGAGAGAAAATAAGAAAACATTACAATATTTTTCCAAATTTGTAGGGATGAAAACTCCGTTGATCCTTTTTTGCAATTCAAATTACTCTATTTTGTGATTTAAGAAGATTCTTTTTGTATTTAGCTATTTATTGTTTTGTTAACTTATAATGGAAGATTTTGATTTTGAGATTTTGTGAGATTTTGTAGAATTTTATGCTTTAACTTGGAGTTTCTATTTATATTTGGTTGATGAGAAAATTAGTATAAAAATTGGACAATTGAGAGAAAAATATGAGAGTATCTGCGTGAAAGAAAAGATCAGTGAGGGTATTTATATAAGTGAAAGAAAAAAATGATCACTATATTGACGATATGAGCTTCTTTTTTTTAATTTATTTTTTTAGGTTAAAAGTACTGATGTAACATTGTTGAAAGTTTAATGATATTTTTTAAATGAGATATTAATAATTTTTATCTACATTCTAACATTAAAAGTATTTTTGAACTTTTTTTATAATTTTCGGGTATTATTGAAACTTTTTAAAGTTAGGATATTTTTCAATACTTTTTCAGACAAAATATAAAAATTTGGGGAAATTTATTATTATTTTGTCTTATATTAGATAGTGGTAATTATCTTTTGAAAAAGATCCTGATTACATTCTAACTCTCAAATAGTCCATAAGTTTCTACACCGGCAAACACATATGTAAAATTTAATAACAACTTAAGACACGTTTGAGAGTGATTATAAAATAGTTAAAATCACTTTCGTCATTTTCAAAATTACTTGTAAAAGTATAAAATAAAACATTGAATTTGATTTTGACTTATTATATGTGTGTTTTGAAATATGTGTGTTTTGAAGTAATTTTAAACACAACAAAACTTACTTTTTATTTATTTATTTTTTTTCAAAATCACTTATAAAATATTTTTAATTATTCAAAAACAATTTTAATAGTATGAAAAATGCTATTAAAAGTATAAAATTAAACATTGAATTGATTTTGAGTTATTAAAGACATGTTTTGAAATAATTTTAAACAAGACAAAAATAATTTTAATAATTTCAAAATCACTTTAATATACAGATTACTTCATCGTCCCTAAACAAAGATTACTAGTAAAATGTTTTGTTTGTCAAAACTAATGTTATCTCCCATGTTATATGCATCTTAACTTATTTCATATGTCAGATATTAGTTTGAACTTTGAATAAACTTTTACCATCATCTTTAAATTTCATTAAATTGCACCACAATATTTTAATAAGTGTTGCACTTTTTACAAAAATTTAAATAAATGAGTGTTGCGATTTTTATCCTTAAACTTGAAAGATGTTCTGCAATTTTTAGTGTCTGATGAATTGTTTTTTAATATAAAAATTTGTTAAAAGATTATTCACATACTTTTATTAAAGGTTAATAAAATCTGTACACAATAAAAAAAGAAAATAAACCCAAAGAAAATAAACTTTTTCAAAAAAAAAAGTAAAGGATTTGGATCAGTTTAATTTTTAATATATAATAAAAAAAATTCCGCAGCCAGGATTTGAAGGACCTGGATTTCAAACCTGGATGATTTCATCCATTTGAAATTACCGTCTACTGCGGAATTTTTGAGGCTTAGGCTAAAGTTGTGTTTGCACCCAGTTTTTCTTTTAGCCCAAGTTTTCCACCACGGATTTCAAATGGGTTAAATTTTCTTATCTAAATAATTTTAGTTATTCGATCCGGTCCAATTTAAAGCCTGAACCAGTGTTTGGTCTGTTTTATCGAGTTGACGCTGATAAGTTTGCTACTGTATGGCTAGACTAAAAACACGTCGCATTTTTCAAAATTTCTTCTCCGACAAATATATTTATGAGTCAAATTTTGTAGAACTTTTTAAAATATGGTTTAAATTTAAGTAAATATATCAGTTAAGACAACAAATCAAAAAATGCTATAAAAAACGAGATAAAGTAATAATCAAATAACACTGTAAATTACATTGTTGCTAATAATTTACTTCATAAGTTTTTTTTTTTTTTTTTTTTTATTTTAGAGATCCAAATGCAACCTAACATAACACAAATCTATGGTTTAGAAGTGTAATTTTTTATTTTAAAAATTTTTTTTTTTTTTTTATTTTAGAGATCCAAATGCAACCTAACATAACACAAATCTATGGTTTAGAAGTGTAATTTTTTATTTTAAAAATTTTTTTTTTTTTTTTATTTTAGAGATCCAAATGCAACCTAACATAACACAAATCTATGGTTTAGAAGTGTAATTTTTCATTTTATAAATTTTTTATCAAATATCGTACCCAATAGTTATGGAAACAATAACAACAAAATTTAAAATAAAATTTATTAAATTTTAGAGAGAATAAAATAAGCATGGCAACTATAAAATTTTGTAGCAAACATTTTTCCTCGCAAAATTAGGAGAAGTTATAGGATAAAACCACTACAATGTCAACTACTCATTGTGATAGTTGAATACAAAATTTGAAAATGCACATGCCTTCTAATACCCATTGAATACAAAATATATGTTGTTCTCCCTCGCACATTCAACGATACAAAATTATCAACTAAATATCATAGTAGTATCATTCAATAATTTCTCTATCAACTTGCCAACACGATACATTAATTATCATCTACATACGTCAACAATTAATGAGGTTGCAAGTTTTGAAAGGGACTCAATGACCGTCTTCTGTTTATTTATTATAGGTTCAACAATATCCTCATTTGGAATTGAAAATCTCACTTTTAGATTAGGTAACCGAGGAGCACTCCCAGGCTTTCTCATGCAAGATCTCAACGACGACGTTTTCCTTTTTCCGCCACGTCTACCGCCATTCCTAACGCTCTCCCTCGACACATCGGTGCTAACCACATTGCCACATTTGTAGCAGTCGTGCACATGTGAGGAAGAAGACCTCACAGTTTTCTTATTGCCAACAACATGTGGTGGTAACGTTGACAACCACGGTTCTACATGAGAGTCTTTCCTACTTCTCATTCTGCTATCTTCCTCTGGTGGCTTCGACCATCGGCGAAGATGAGTTAGGTGCTTTGGAGTCGTTCCTGCATTTTTTGTCAAAGGTAAAGATGGCCTCGAGAAAGAGCAGGATAGCGACGACAATGAGCCATCGGGTGGGTGGGTGGCCTTCAAAAGGCAATAGAGAGTGCGTTTAGGGACAAGAAAGAACACATTTCCAGGGACCAAAAGGGAATCCGATCTCACAACAATCCATGGATACTTGAACACATCAGGTCTTGTGATGCAAAATTTAGGATACTTTTTTAGTACTTCAGATGCAAGTATTGGTTTGGTATAAATCTCAAAGCGTTTTCCTGGATGTATCAACTTTAATACAGCTTTTTCTGTTGTTGTTCTTCCCATGTTTTTTTTTACTTGGGAAGATTTTGGAGTAGAAAGAGAGATAGAGAGAAAGCTGAGGAAAAAAGGGGAATGTGGGAATGGTTGAGTGTTGGATTTTATAGCTATGATGTGGGAGCAAAATAATAAAATATGGGACGACAATTCTTAAGTTTTGAATCTTTGGTAAAAGTGATCTCTTTTGATTGGAAATTTCAATTATTTGGTGATATTGTCTCATTCTATATGCATCACTACTCTGGGGTTATTTGTGAAAATATCTCTTTTGTTGTGTAGTTTTAATGAATATTCTATATCTAATCTCAAAAGGTTATCGTGTCATTGTGATAATCCATTTAGTTAAAAAAAAAAAAAAATAATTTTTTTTTTTTGTTATTTTTAAAAATATTCTATATCTAATCTCAAAAGGTTATCGTGTTATTTTGATAATCCCTTTAGTTAAAAAAAAAAAAAAGTCGTCAGTAAATATATATTGTTTTTTTTTTCAAACATAACCATAACTCAATAGTTCACAGATTTACTCTGGAATTTGTAGGTTGTTGAACTAAAAATAGTAAATAATAACAATTCTCTAATCGTAATTTTCAGTTTACATAGATTCGTGCAATATATTTTTCAATTTAATCCTTAATGTTGTGAAATTTTTAATCCCGCCCGTATGTATTAATTTAATTTCATTTAAGTCTTCTATTATATAAAAAATGTTTTAATATTAATAGATAAATGGGCGAGGAAATAGACATATAGCTTAACCCATTCAAAATCTACCCACTTCAATATGACTTCAGTCAAAGTAATTTTTTGGATTCAGTCCAAAGATAACTTATCGCAAAATGAACTAATAAAAAATGTTATTGTATTGCTACTTATAAAAAGAGTATATCCATTTCAAATATACACATTGTCCTTTTAACATTTGGGTGACAACAATGACTAAAAAAAAAAAATACATAAAAAGTTGAAATTGATAAATTTTAGATTAGATATGATTTTTTCTTTTTTAAAAAAAAAAAAATTCCATAAAAGAATATGTAATTCAAACTTTGTTATTATTTTTTTTTTTACTAACAATGTCATACCGAAATACTAACATGGGATGCTCATATTAATTAAACAATTAGGTATTTTTCTTCTTGATGTAATTCAGCTAACCAAATCGGTCTATTCAAGAATTCAAAAGTAAAATGTTAAATTTAAGGAAAAAAAACCATCTCTAAACTATGAACTATAAAGTTAAAGTTTGAATAGTATTCTCAAAATTTGAAAATTAGTTTCATTTTTTTAAAAACAACCTTTAAATGGTGTTCTCGTTAAATTTGTAGACAAAAAATTTATATATGTTTATATATACTTAAGTAAATAAATTCAAACACATCCACAAAATAAGTTCTAACGTGAAAAGATCATAAATGAAAAAAATAAAAAATTAGAGGTGTAAGGTTGAAATGTGGCGAACGATAATAGATATGGTTCAAAAATGCACTAAACTATGTGTCTATTTTTTTCTATACATAAATCAATAAAAAAAAATGGTGGGTAAAATTTGATGACAAAAGCTTGTTTTGAAACAATTTAAATTCAAGAACATATATTAAAACTAACCCATTGTTTAAATTTTTTTTTTTTTTTTTTTTGAGATCACATTGTTTATAGTTTCTTGATTTGTTTTGTTTTGTTTATTTTTTGTTCTTTTTTTTGGATAATTTAACCATAATAAATTGACTAATGAATCTCGACCATAAATGATTGAAAAGATTCCAAAGTATTTCTTTTAAAAATGATCAAATTGACATGATTATTTTTAACTTAAAGAAAATAATGAAGTCATTATTCAATTGAAAGGTTTATCGAAACTTTATGAAAGCGAAATATGAATAGAGAAAGAAGAATCCAAATTAAAATACAGTTTTTTTCTATGAAAAAAAAAAATAAAAGGATTTGAATGTGAATTTGAATTTGACGGATTTTACAAAGCTAGCAAATTAGTCAATTTTAATTTGACTGAAAAACTATTGTGGTGTATTAATTTATTTTATACATTTCCTTGATATTTTTTTTGCATAATATACAATGTTATGAGCTATATGATATGGAACTTGTACATATGTTCTTATCTTTTGGATCAAATTGCACTAATATAAAAAAGAAAATTGTGCATTAACAAGGTAGCAAAGTTAGAGAAAAAAAAAATTTAATTAAATAAAGTTATAAAGAAAAAAAAAAAAAGACAACATTTTAAAGGTAATTGCAATAGATAACACTTTTAAAACTAAAAATTAAGTGTATTTGCTAATATAGTAAAATCTATCTATGATAGACTTTGAGAGTTGATCTAAATTTTATTATATCTGCAAATTCTTTTATTATATTTACAACTATATCCCTTTAATTTTTAAATAGAGAATCGCTAGGAATGTGAATATATTGTTACGAAAAACCTGTCACTTCTACCATAGGAATAAATAGAAAAATAACAAAAACATTAAAAGAAAGCAATAAAATTGGACACAAAAGAATTTAGGCGAAAAACTGCAAACTCGAAGAAAAACCACAACTCACCAAAAAAAAATCTACTATGTGAATCACACAAAATAATTCTCTCTTTCGATCCCAGTTACAAGGGCGCTCTCTCAAAACTTTTAACTACTCACACCTTTTTGCACCATCAGATTAAAGAATACAAAAGGAATTTAATTAGAGTTAGCACACTAATAAACTTAAAGTGTGTCTAATTGAGACAACTTGAAATCAGAGGTATAGGCTTCTTTTATAGTAGTTGGAGACCATCACTTTTTTTCAACTTTTTCAATGTAAGACGAACTGTATTTTTAGTATTTTACCAAAATCTAAGATCTATGTATGATGAAGACTAATAAATTCCCTCACTTAAGATAGGAAGTTAACTTTATGGTGGTTCCTCCTGAAATTAGGATTCTCAAAATCTTCTGCATTTGCATGGAAAGGTTTCTAACAAATATTAAAGAAGATTATGGAAAAAAAATTATAGTATTATAGAATTATAGTTCTATTTTTGTTGATCACACTGTAATTTTACAGTATTCTTTGAACGGTGGACTCTACTTCATTTCAAAAAAATACTAGATGTGACCTCCAATTAATGAGACTAGTTTCCATAGTATGATTATATGGAAAATTTTCACAAAGATTACGTAGGTAATGACATGATTTCACAAGTAATTTAATTCTCTTTGTTCTACTTACCCATTTACCTTTGTGAGATCTTGATGAGACTAAGTTTGGGGTTTTATCATTCATTCCTAACGTGTAACTTTTACATTTATTTGAGTTTGAATTTCATATCAAATTACATGACTTAAAATGTTTAAGACTTAATTTTTATATGACAAATAAATTTTGCTTCATATTAAAGATCAACAGAAACTATTACTTTGTCTACTTTGAATCCATGATATCGTAATTGCATAAAAATACGTAAAAATTACACAAAGATTGTTTTTAGAGTTATTGGAGAATACATTAACCAAAAAAATCAAGAAATAAAATTAAAAAAATATATGTGTAAAAATAATTATATCACAAGTAAAAGCCACGTACTTTTTAAAATTAATAATAAGTTCGGGTTAGTTCGAGTTGGTTTGGGTTATTTTAAGTGAACTCATAAATAAATTTAATCCATAAAATTTTTATATATTTGAATCCAATCAAACCCAAATAAAATTTTATAATATAACCCAATCGTACTAGTTGAATTGGAACAATCGAGTTTTTTTTTAGTTTTTTTTTAACACCTTGCAAATTGAAAAGGTGGAAGCAAGCTAGGCGACACCAAAGATTTGAAGAGATTATTTTATTACTAGCTGATTAAAACTAAAGGTTTCAGAAAAATAAGTTGAAATGAAATGTTAAAATGCTACAAATAGATTAAAATTAAAAATAAACACCGATTGTATATTAAGTGGGCGTGCCGGAGTGGTTATCGGGCATGACTAGAAATCATGTGGGCTCTGCCCGCGCAGGTTCGAATCCTGCCGCTCACGTTTTCTAACATCCTTTTTCTTTCTTTAATTTCTTGACCAATCGATTTATTTCTTCATGCTTTTAGTTTTTAGTTAAGCGCTATTTTTGTCCTTCTATTTTCTTTGGCTATTTTTGTCCGATTTTCTTTGATTATTATTGTTTTTTTAGAAAGCCAGCATTTGAAAATGTTTAGTATATATATTTGTTGAGCTAAGCCGATCAATACAGGGTTTTTTTTTTTTATTAATATGGTTTATTTTTAAACAAATTATAAAAATATTGTAGTTTCTAAATTTATTAAAAAAATATTGTTGTTTAGCCTCACCTCGTTTTTTAAAAGGAGGGGATGTAATTTCTGTACAGATCCTCGTCTTTTGTATTAAAATATTTAATAAAAAATTACCTGGTAGTTCCTCGTCCAAAAGACGAGGACATACAATTTAATCACCTATAAGCGGGTGTAGTGAGACGTTGCATCTAACAACTACCTCTCTTCGTCTACAATGCAACTCACCTGCATTCCGATCAAACCAAACGAGCTTCGATTAGTGGTTTTGTTGATCGGTTAAAGATAAATTATTGATCGATCTCAAATTTATATCCATGATCTAAACATAATTAAATTTATAAATAAATTAGATATTACAAAATCAAATTGTAAACAAACTAGATATTAGAAATTAAAATTATAAACAAAGTATATATTATAAATTAACATTATAAACAAGCTAGGAACAAAAATGTCATTATAAAATGGTCACAAAATATAAATGGACAATGTTCATAACTACAAAATGCTCACCAAGGTACTACTCTTTTATGTCAGCTTCCAGTTGTCATACACTTATGAAAGGATGTGCTTTTACAACTTCACAAAATTCAATGGCAATCATTATAGAATCCAAGTACACGTGACTTTGACTAAGTTCATAATGGAAACAAGTATATTCATCAACATATTGAGTGATTTCAATGTCGGTGTGATTTTTTTTTTTAATGGCGCGAAGTCGTCAATTACAACTATCTTCCCACTTTTTACATCGTATTGCCCAACTTCATATGGTGCATGACACCTTATTGCAAAAACTTTTGCCAAATGTTGTAAAATTTGTATGTTTCCACAAACTAATCTCTTATATAATAAGTTGTTTTCAACAACCAGGGGTGCTACGATATGATCGTGTTCTAAAATACTATTTACAACATTCAAATCTAAGTCAGCGAATGTTTTTGAAGGGATATCATGTTCATGATCGCCGAAGTACAATTCTTTGAATTCATCATCCGTTTTTTTCCTGAGTTCTTTAAACACATTATTTGCAATCAGATCATCGTCATCACATGTCGGGGCAACTAATTCGATCTCAATTCACTCAAGACCATTAGAATAACTAAGGTCAACACACTAACTAAGAGTTTCTCCCGTTTCTCCTGTGTAGTATATTCTCATCCAAATTTCTCACAGTTATATATAAATGAACTAAATTTGGGATCGACATCGCAATAGAAAACATTAATTTCATCACTTGGTCATTAGGAATTACAATTGGTATAAACTTTACTAATCCTAATAGTGCTAATTCAAGATGTCTATACACTATCTCTAGTTCTTTTTCCCTTGCATCTACACCAAGTGTCATCCCAATCATTTTGATGAATTGTTCAAACACAATTCCACTATTGACATTAATCGTAAAGCCCCCACAAGCTGGTTTGTCATATCCAACTCCATTAACACCGTCAACCATACAACCATTTGTATACAAAATAAATCCTAAACACTTGTTTCCCATTTCTATACGTAAATAAAAGATGTCTTTAGTATAAATCTCACCAAAAATTAATTTGAAAAATCATTCAAAAAAAATCAAGAATTATCTTCAACAATCCATAAACTAATCTAAAAAGGTCACCATGATAAATTAATCTACCAAATTATAAAAAAAAAAAAAAAAATCACAAAAATTATCTTCAACATATGCTAAACTACATTCTTAAATCACAACAATTCATAAACTAATCTAAAAAGATCACTATGATAAATTAATATAAAAAATTAAAAGAAATAATCACAAAAATTATCTTCAACATATGCTAAACTACATTCTTAAATCACAACAATTCATAAACTAATCTAAAAAGATCACTATGATAAATTAATATAAAAAATTAAAAGAAATAATCACAAAAATTATCTTCAACATATGTTAAACTACATTCTTAAATCACAACAAAATTTATAAACTAGTCTAAAAAGTCGTCAAATTGTTAATGATAAATTAATATAAAAAATTTTAAAAAGTACTCAGCAAAATTAAAATATTAAAAACACATGATAAATTAATATAATTTTTATTTTATGAAAACTAATATTCCAAATCTTCAACAAATATTAAAAAAATAATAAAAATAAAAAATAAAAATATACAAGTTCTCTTGCATCAAAATACCAAAAAAAAAAAAAAAAAGAGATTATTAAAAAAAACTAAGAGCTAAAAAATAGGAGTGACTTTCAAACCTTTGACTGATTTCGTGACTTTGTAGACCCAAGCAATAAAAAAAAAATTAAAAAAATTAAAAAAATAAAAAAAAGAAACGACCTTTATTATTGAAAAAGAAAAATCGATTGGAAGGACCAAACTTTGTTATCATATGTTGTGGGCCAAAAGCATAAAATTTTTTCCAAAGATATTGATTTAAAAAAAAAAAAAAAAAAAAAGAATGTGGGGACAAAAAAAAGCAAAGGAAACGGTTTTTTTTGCACTGGGTGTCCCGACGAATCTATGAAGAGGAAGAGAAAACAGCGAATTTAAAGATGCCATCCTATAGGTTCAATTGTATGTCCTCATCTTTGAATTGCCAAGTAATTTTTTTAAAAATATTTTAATACATGCTCGTCTTTTCAAAAGACTAAGTGCTGCAAACCAACAATATTTTCCAAATAAATTTGAAAACTGCAATATTTTTAGGATTTGTTTAAAACTAAACAATATTAATTAAAAAAATCTTCATTTTGGCGTTCTAAAAGTAATATATTGTTTTAATTAAGATTTTTAAGAAATAATTAAGATTAAAAAACCGGTAGAAATACATTACGTTATATTCCTAAATAGCATTTTTAAGAACACGTCTTGTGGGCGTGCCAGAGTTGTTATTGGGCATGATTAGAAATCCTGTAGGTTTTACTAACTCCAAAATACAGACATTTGGATATGAATTTCTTAATAATCAAAAGATGATGAGTCCTACCTAATAATCAATGGATTGAATTGGTAATTTTTTTTTTTTTTTTTTTAAGTATAAAAGGATTACACAATATGATTACATTTATTAGAGTTGGGTCATCGTTGAGTTTCATTACAAAGTGAAATAAACACAATGAATAGAAATGAGGTGGATCCCATATTTATTACAATCAATCAATTGAATAGAAATGAGGTGTAAATCCCGCAAAAAATGATCACATCTAAAAATAAAATGACTAAAAGAACATTTCAAAACTTCAAGGATTAAAATGAACTAAATCTAAGAGTATAAAGACCAAAATAAGTATTTAAAACTACATGAACCATAGCTTAAAATACAAAGGCCAAAATATGTTGGTTTTTTGGTCTTTAATCTCAAATTAATTAATTTTAATTAATTAATTAAGCAATATTTTAGATGATAACAAACCTGTTTTGTTTGCTAACAATTTTATTATTTTGAATAATCTATAGTGTAGAGCTCGAAACGACTTTGATACCTCTTGCATCACCCAAATCGAAGTTTTCAAACGAAGAAGTTATAGTTGTAACAAGCGTAATAGAAAAATATCTAGGGTGGTGACGTAGGGCAAGCGACATATGTTGCCTTAAATTTGCAATTGGTGGATTTAGTTTTCCCTTGAAAAACTAATAGAAAATTATTTGGAAAATTATTTTAAATGACAAAACTGTTGAAAACATTTATAAATAATAGCAAAATATTTCAGCCTATCTGCGATAGATTAGAAAGATTGCGATAGACTGCTATTTGTGTCTATCATGACACAGTACAAATATTTTGCTATATTTGTAAATATTTCAGTTTTCCTATATTTGAAACCAACCCAAATAATTTTGTAGAAAAAGAAAAAAAGAAAAGAAAATGTATTTTGACCCTAGCGGTCAAATGATTTTAAAAAAAGAAAAAAAAAAAACTATCTACCTTCCATTTAATTTTTTTATCAATCGAACGACCCAAATTCAAATCTAATTTTAACATCACTTCCCTCTCTTTTTATACTTCATTCTCTCCAAAAAAATTTCAACTTCTACAATTCTCAAAATTAGCAAAAAGACACCATTGTTATTCTCTCCAAGCCGTCAACTTTTTTTATTCTTGTATTGTTAGGATAAAAGTTTGTGAGCTCAAATTTGTGTATTCATTCTATTTAGAGAGTTTATTGTGTGTATTTAAAACTTTCATACATTGTATTGGTTGGATTTTAACTCGTGGAAGGATCAGGTTTGCTATTGAACCCAAAAAAGGAGCAAAGTATAGCTCGATTCTAATTCTTCGAAAGAGTCTAAGGAGTTGCTTAATCAAAATCCCAAAAGATGCTTGAGAAAGTTAAACGTAGGTCGAGTTTGACCGAACCACTATAAAATGTACTATGTTTTCTTTTCTAACTCTATCCTAACTAATTTTGCATTTAATTTTTAGTTGCATGATGTAATTTTTTATTCTTGTTGGTTGAGATTAATTGAATCTAGTGTCTCATATCTTCGTGTTAAGCATTAATTAGAGTTTTTTTTATTAATTTATTTTAAAAGGTGTCTAATTGATTTAACTTTAGCTTTCTTAATAAAAAGTTGAACTAAATCATATTCACCTTTGTCTAAGGTTGTCATACCGATCGAACAAATTAAAGCCCTATTTGGTAAAGATTTTGTTTTTTTTTTTTGTGTTTGTTTTGTTAAAAAAATATATATATTTATGCTTACTTACACCTTATTTCATACAATAATTTCATGTTTCTTAGAAAAACACTTAAATTATTAGTCAAAATCTAGAAGTAGAAACTGCTTTGTCTATCCAAATTTAAGTCTATATATGTACCAACGGTTTGGCTCGATTTTGACTAGTCTTTTTAATAAAAAAATTGAATTAAACCAATATTTTTTTGTTTTCTCCAAATGAAAACCAATATCTCCATTTTCATACTAAAAAATCGAACCAAACCAGTGAATCTATTTAATTGATTTGATTTACCAGGTTTTTGAGTTTTTTTTTTCTCTATGAGAAGAAAGTGTGGGAAAGAGGAATGGGAACATGGATGAGTAATTGGAAAGAGGAGAGAAATAATTTTTTTCATTTTAATTTTATAATATTTAACGTCACCATTAAAACTAAAAGATAATAACAAAAAGTATCTATTACCATAGTAAAGAGAGAATGTATTACCTTCTAAACCTATATTTTTTTTCAAAATTTCGAGACGAAAATATCGCATTTTGAGATCTCAAAAGATCAAACCAATGTAACCAAATAAATGTACGACAAAAAAATAATTTTTCCAATAAATAAAAATATCTCTATTATTCTTTACCTATTTTCCTACTATTTTTTGTTTGTTAAAAGTAAAAAGTTGTTATCCAATATATATAACGACTTTTGTTTGATAAAAACAAAAAATGTGAAACAGAAAAATAAAAAATCAAGAATTTAAAAAGTTATAAAGCAAGCCTTAAAAAATTAATAAGGAACACTCTTTTTTATTTTCATTCTCTTGTTTTTTCAAAATAAACATTGTTCAACAATGATCTTCACTTTTTAAATTTTTTTTTTATTATTATTTTTGTCAAATAATGATCTTCACTTATTTAAAGAAAAGTCTTAGTTTTTAAGAAATATTCCTAAAGTAAATGAGTAATTTGGGGAATTAAAAATAGGTTGAGATTTTTTTTTTTTATCTAATTTGTACCAAAAAGAGCATTAATCAAATCATGACCTAGCATATAAAATAATGATATAAAGTTTTTTTTTTTTTTTTGCTATCTATAGTGTCAGACCAACTTACACGCGCCTCAACTAATCTCATAGGACAACCCACCTAACCATACAATATTTGCTAGTCATTTATCAAGATCATGTCATTTATTTACCACTTGGCGACCCATAATGATTAATTATACAAAGTTAATCATTTAGCCTGAAAATCAAATGGTTGGTGTGTTTCCAAAGGGCCCTTCATATATTGCTAAGAAAAATCATTGAAATTCACTTTCCTTTGTAGCAAAGATATTACTTTGAGGTTTTTTTCTTTCTTTCATTTTTTAGTATGAAATGAGAAGTAAAGTCAATTAATGAGGAACTCCTAATATGAATATCATTGACATTACTGGCTTAGCTGATCCATGAAGCAAAAACTATAATCCCCCTTTCAACCATTAATTATATTTTGTACATTCTTAATTAATTTGCCTTAAAAGCTAAAGAGTATTTGTTACTTTATCTGAACTTCAGTCACAAACTATGATTTAAAATAGACAATTGGGTTTGGATCCGTATTTTTTAAGAAAATTATTATAAATAGGAGAAATATCAAATTATTTATAAATATAGCAAAATTTTACTTTTTATCCATGATAGACTACTATAGACCTAGATAAACATCTATCTGATAAAGTGATGGATGTCTATCTGAGTCTATCACGATTTATCACATATAAAAAGTAAAATTTTATTATATTTATAATTATTTTTAACTTTTTTTCTATTTTTAAAAACATTCTTATTGTTTAAGCGTCAACAATCATGCATAACCTTTCTCTGACAAAATTAAAATTAGAATAAATAAACAAAAAAACAAAATTACATCATTTTCAAGAAGATAATGAGATCAATTGATCAAAACATAGTGATTTCTCTTTAAAAGGTGTGGGTTTGATGTCTTGTCCTTAATTTAATTCGGACTAAAAAAAAAAAAGAAGAAGAAGATTTTCTAAAAACGATTTTATTTCAGATAATTGTAAATTTCAATAAAATTGTATTATTTGCAGAATTTTAAAAATATAGTTTTTATAACACAAGCCAGGGGTTTGATGTGGAAATATCTTAAAATTAGATGTGTATTTATAATATTTGTACTTTTATCTTAGGTATATCAGATTGACCACCTATTTTAATTTCTCATTTAAAGAGTATCCAAGGTCTCTCTCCATTTTCCTTTTTTTCAAAAAAAGAAAAAGAAAATGAAAGAAAATGAAGAGCTCAAGATCACTTTGAAATCACTTTGAAATGTCTCATCTTTTGAGAGAGATCAAACCAATATATAAGGAAGAGGGATGGCTATTTATTAAGTTCAAGGAGTGATTGGGATTTGAATTTTGTCACTAAAACTATTACAACAAGGGACAATTGAACTTACAATTGAGAATTAATTAGGTTGAGAGAAAATTCAAAATCTAGTATCCTATCCATGTTTGCAAAAGTAAATATCTTTAAATTTTTAGAAAGGATAATTATTTTAAATAACAAAATTCCTGCGAATATTTTTAAATTTAACAAAATGTCACTATCTATTAGTGGTAAATCGTAATAGAAAAAAAAACTAAATAATTATCTAAAATCAAAATATTACTAATCAACCACCTAAAATGGGGAGAAACAAAATCAAAACTATACTACTAAAAGCACTTGAAGTTACCTTTATTTTTAGCGTAATTATTTTAAATAACAAAATTATTGAAAATAATTTCAAATATTACAAAATGTCATTGTCTATCGGTGATAGACAATGATAAATATCTATCAGTGTCTATCATTGATAGATGATAGTAGTCTATAAATGTAAATAGTCTTTCATGACATTTTGCTATATTTATAAATGAGTTGGTTGATTTTGTTACATTTAAGACCACTCTTATTTTTACAAAATTTTATGTAATAAAAAAGCCAGATGAATATAATTTGCAATGATAGTTGTATAGTACAACATAAAAAATATAAAATCCCTTAACTTTGCTTTGGGGTTTGGTTTCTTCTTTTGTGCTTGCTTTTCAGCAGCTACTTCTCCACCATTTCTTAGCTAGTTATTATAACAGTAACAACATTCCACACTTTAATCATCATGGCTCATCATTTCCATTACCATATAAAAAACCACTATTTTTTAAACCTTTTTTTTGTCACTCTTTTTCAAAGTTTTTGTAGTTCAATTCATTACTTATTTGCTTCTTCATCACTTCATCTACCTTACACTCATAGAGAACCTCTTATTTTATTTTCACTTCTGTTATTGCTTAAAACAACTCATCTTTCATTTCTCTTCTTTTTCTTAGAGAAAAAGAAAACAAATTTAAAAAAAAAAAAAAAAAAAAAAAAGCTGATGGTAAGAAAATCAGGATAGTGGGAAGTTAGGGACTTCACCTTGCATACTCCAAAGTAAAGTGGCATTAATGGAACTTCATCTCTTGTGGGTTGGCATCTTCCTTTGCTCTGGATTTTGGTCTCTTGCATGGAGCGATCAAGATGGTATGAATTTATGCTTCATTCAATTTTTTTTTTTTTTCTGTTGGGGTACAAGTGTAAATTTGCTATTTTATTTTGTTTGAGAAATTACATTTTAGTTTTTGAGATTCGATAATTTTTTTTTTTTAAAAGGAAGATTCAAAAATTAGTTCTTATTGAACCTTAGAATTGTTGTTTCATAATATATATATATATTAATTTTAATATTTTTTTCCTTAGCTTTGTAGTTGAAGAGATGTATAGATATAGGTGCAACCTAGGCGGAACTCAAGTATTACTCATAAAAATAATATAAAATAAAAAAAAAAACAACACCCAATAAAAATATGCCAAGTGACAAAAAAAAATTAATTGAATAATTTTTTTATTTTATTTAGAGTATTGCCATAAAATAAATCAATAAACAGGAGTGTCCCATCATATTTTGGTTAGTATGGAAGTTTAAACCATTTCTCAAACTTGAAAGACTTCAAAAAATTAATTGCTTTATTATATATCGTTATTTTACTCTAGGGCCTGGGAATCATTTTAAGAATCTATCAAATGATTAAAAAAAAAAAAAAAAAAGGAAAGAAAGTATTTGTTTTCCCGCTATGATATAAATGTTTCTTCTTAACCAACCAATCAAAGTTCATAGAAACAAATTCTAAAACAAGAAAAACATATCAGGTAACTCAACTGTTTTCTTTAACAAATTTCTCAATAATGTAAAAATGAATCAGGTTTCCTAAGCTTATCTTGTGGAGCAACTACCACCTTCACTGACTCCTCCAACATTTTATGGAATCCGGACGTCGACTACATCAGCTCCGGTAACGCGTCAATCATCGACAATAACCATGTTCGAATCTTCCCCGACCCCCGAGCGCGAAATTGTTACAAGCTACCACTTAAAAATAGCTCCTCATCAGTTCTCATCAGAGCTGAGTTTGTGTATAAAAACTATGACAAGCTTGGGAAGCCCCCTGCATTCTTTGTTTCTCTTGGGACTGCCATAACTAGCAATGTGAACCTTACTTTTCATGACCCTTGGACTGAGGAGTTTGTATGGCCAGTTAACAAAGAAACTGTCTCCTTTTGTTTACATTCCATTCCTCAAGGTGGCAGCCCTTTGATATCTTTGATCGAACTCCGCCCGCTACCGCGAGGAGCCTACGAAGATGATGGCTTGCTTCAGAGTCAGGCTCTTAGAAAGTCGTATCGAATCAATTGTGGCTATACTAATGGATCTCTCAGGTCTGTATTTTGTGAAATTTGACATAGTACGTACATATGGCTCAAATAGATATCTCATATCTAATCAATAAATCAAGAAAAAGGTTTAGGTTTAGTATATGTTAGTTTTTTTTAGTGATTTTGAGATAGTTAAAATTATTTTTGTCAAGTTTAAAACTATTTCGAATTATATCTTCAATCACTTCAATTAATTCAAGGTTTAATTTTACATCAAATCTAAATGCATTTTTTCATACTAGTTAAATTAATTATGAATGATTAAAAGTGTTTTCTAAGTGATTTTAAAGATGTCAAAAGTGATTTTAACCGGTTCAAAATCACTCCCAAATATGTGATAGTGTATATGAAATTGACAAGGACAAACACAAAATTTTGCAAAAATCATGTTTGGATATATAGTTGACTTTTATTATTATAAGTACTTTTAGTTGAATTGTATTGTTAAAAAAAAAAAAAAGTAAAAAAAATACTATTTTGGGTTCGATTCCATTTTATCTCTCTCTAAACATTCAACTGTACAAATTTAGTTTGTGTCCTCTCAATTGTTCAAATCTAGTCTCATATACAATCACTACAAAGAAGGAGTTCCCATGACACAAGAAGGAAACACAAATGAACGGGGAGAAAGAACAAAAATTATAAAAGCCAAAAAATGACAACTTTTTTTTAGGAAAAAGTGGAGAACTTTGTATGTTTTGATAATTTATAACAAATTTTCACTATCATGAATTTATGACTATGATTACAGTCATTAAATAGAAATATTTAATTCATCAAACACTTTTAATAAATTTTAAATTTAGTTTCTTTACTGTACTGTTGATCATCTCATAAATGTATGAATGTATGTTTGTCTAAAATACACAGGTACCCGATTGATCCATACGACCGAATATGGGACGCTGACCGCAACTTCAAGCCATTTCACGTGTCATCAGGGTTCAAAGTTGAGGCCAACTTTGATTTGATAGGAGTGAAGGAAGCTCCACCAGCTGCAATTGTTGAAACAGCAAGAGTTTTGACAAGAAGAGATGAGCTAAGCTACAACCTTCCACTTGAAGAGGAAGAAGGAAACTACTATGTGATTCTTTATTTTGGTGGGATTCTTGCTGTTCATCCTTCATTTGATGTATTGATCAATGGGAGAGTTATAGAATCAAACTACACTTTTGAAAAGGGAGAGATGAGGGCTTTGTATGTCATTCAATACCAAATCAAGACCTTGAAAATCACTCTCAAGAGTGTTAACTTCTATCCTCAAATCAATGCTATTGAGGTCTATCAGATTGTTCATATTCCTTTGGAAGCTTCATCAACCACAGGTCTGTTCCATTTATGTTTTTTCGATTTTATTCGGAGTTATTTAGAGTATGTTTGAGAGTAAAATTAAAATAGTTAAGATCACTTTTATCATATTTAAAATTATTTTAAAACATATTTTCAGTCATTCAAAATCAATTTGATGAATGGTTTTATACTTTTAAACGCGATTTTCTTCGTACCCATCAAAATTAATTCTAAATGGCTAAAGCCATATTAATTTCATGGTTATTATGCTATATTTATGGCTGAGAAAGGGATTTTTTGTTGTTACTTTTCTAAGTTTTTTTTTTTTTGGTAGAATTTTGAATGATTCATTAAGGCTTCGTTCAATAACTATTTCGTTTTTGGTTTTTAGTTTTTGAAAATTGAGTATATTTTCTCCCCATTTCTTACTATGGTTTGCATCTTTCTTAAGTATAATGGTTGAATTCTTAGTCAAATTCCAACATAAAAACAAGTTTTTAAAAGCTACTTTTTTTAGTTTTCAAATTCTAGTAAAAAGTAGATAATAAATGAAGAAATTTGAAGGTACGAGTAGTGTCAATAGGCTTACTTTTCAAAAACAAAAACCAAAAACCAAAAACCAAATGATTACCAAACGGGGCCTAACTGTTCGGTGTTTTACTACCAACCACAAATTTTATGTTGGCAATAAGTTCATTCTTCACAATAGAAATCTCAACTTCCAACAAAAAAAATTGAAAAAACTGAAATGAGAACCCTAAAGTTAACATTAACTCAATAAACCTAAACTAAGTATGGATGGTACATGTTTTCTTTTTTTGTTTTTTTGGTTTCATCTTGCAATATTTGGTTTAAACCCAGTTCAAGATTGCAAGATTTCAAACTTTAATTTAGAAAATTTCTTGCAGTTTCAGCCCTTCAGGTGATTCATCAATCTACTGGTTTGAATTTGGGATGGGAAGATGATCCATGTTCCCCAACAACATGGGATCATGTTGGATGTGAAGGAAACCTCGTTACATCTCTGTATGTACTACCTTTTACCAATATATATAATTAATGTCTATTTTTCTTTTACCATTTTTTTCCATCCCAACACATTCAAATGGTGCCTTTTATCTTTCTTTCCCTATCTATATCTTTTTCTTTCACCATTAGAGAGCTTTCCAACATCAACTTGAGGTCGATCGGCCCGACGTTTGGCGACATTCTCGATCTCAAAATACTGTAAACTCTTCAAAACTTCCCTCTGATCTATTTACTTTTTCACTATTGCATTTTATCTCATCCTAATTCTTTGCATTATTGTGATCTCTCTCTTCAGGGATTTGCACAACACTTCACTTTCAGGAGAAATACAAAATTTGGGCAGTCTCACTCATCTTCAAAATTTGTACTCTCTTTTCTTGTGAATAAATGAATTTTTTTGGATTTTAACTAATTCATAACTGAATTAATTACTCTCTTTCTTTCTCTCTCTTGAAAAGGAACTTGAGTTTCAACAAGCTAACATCATTTGGGTCAGATTTGGAGAACCTTAGCAACCTCAAAATTCTGTAAGTAAATGGGGAAAAAAAGAGAATCATGTTTCCAACAATATCACTGATTTTAACCTTGAAAATTGAGATTTTCTTTGGTTTTTATGGTTAAGAATTATATTGAAGTTGAATCATTTCTTAAAATGAGGGTAATTCATATATACTTAAAAAGATATTAATTTCAATATGAAGGGACTTGCAGAACAATAGTCTGCAGGGAATTGTTCCAGACAGCTTGGGAGAACTTGAAGATCTTCAATTATTGTGAGATTTTTTTTTTTTCTCTTTTAAATGTGAAACATATATATAAATATTCATCTTTTGAACTACTATATACTCAAAGAAAATGTTCATTTAAGTTTTAAGTTTGCGTTGAATAGCGATTTCGTTTTTAGCTTTCTGTTAGTTTTGAAAATAAAAATAAGTCTTTGAAAACTATTTTTTTACTTAATTTTGAATACTTTACTTAGTTTTTAAAATAGATCAATAATAAATTATTTAAAAACTTATGAGGGTTAGTAGTGTTGTAAGCTTAATTTTTTAAAATAAAAAAAATGGTTAGTAAATATGGGGCCTTGGTGTTCTCAAATTTTCAAAAGTCATTGAAGTTGGCTTATGTTTAATGAGAGAGTAGATATTTTAAGTGAAATCTTTTACCAATTAGGGAAATTAAATAATGTAAGTTTCATCCAAAGACATCATTAATTTTTTTAATTTTAAGATTGCTTTGACTTTCAATAATCTTCAGGAATTTGGAGAACAATAGACTGGAAGGCACCCTCCCATTGTCTTTGAACAAAGGAAGTCTGGAAATTAGGTATGGATTTTCTTTATTATATATTTCTGTATTTTATTTTAGTTTCTAATTTTTTGGGATTTTTATATTATATTTACATAATTAGTGACATTTTGTTGCTAATTTTATACCTCGTGAATTTTTCTACAATACAATAATAGAAATATCGATCACCCTTTTTATCGTTGTTGAGGATATCAAAACGTGAAAATGTCAATAGAAATATCGATTTTTCAACTTTTAAAGACTAAATTTGAACTTAGATTATCCCAGGCTCGATAAAAGAAAGAAAGAAAAAGAAAACTGAGACAATTTTATTTGTTGTTGGTTGCAGAACAATAGGAAACCCTTGTCTGTCATTCTCCACAATGACATGCAATGATGTATCATCAAATCCAGCCATTGAAACACCACAAGTCACAGTTGTTCCTGAGAAGAAGGGGATGAGCAGCAGCCATAATAATACTAACAATCATTTGCCTATCATAATTATTGTTTCTGCAGTTGCTTCAGCTTTGCTACTTCTCATCACTCTCTCCCTTTCACTTCTACTCTACCTGAGAAACCAATCTCAACAAACAACAACTCAACTCACATACTCAACAAGTAAGACAAATCTTCGAGCTCGATTGTTCGTTTCCTGTTTTTTGTTTCTCAGTTTCTATTTCTTTGAAAAATAACAGGCGTGCATTTGGGTTCTGGTAAGGATAACAATTACGTTTGAAAAATATTAAAAAAATTACTAAATTCTATTTTTAATTATGTGTTTAATAAGCCTTTCTTTCTAGTTAGTTCCATATTATTATATCGCCTTTATGCCAACAAACACTTAGAATTTGTGTGAAATTAACTCATCATGTAATCCATAAATAATTCAAGTTGTAGTATGTACACACTATTGCTTACTAATAGTATTTTGTTTAGTACAACAAATATGGGGTATTGGGAACACTACAAGAATTTTGTCTCTGTTGACGAAAAAAATATCGACAAACGTTAAGAAAAACATGGACAAAGCCTCTGTTAACGTTTTTTTGCGTGGACAGAAGCCTATCGAGAAAATTTCTGTTCATAACACCCGACCGGTGCTTTTACTGTCGAAATATCCTATTTTGCTGTAGCATCGGTAGAGTTTAAATTGTATTGTAGTGTCTTCTCGACCTCCATCGAGTTTTTTTGGTCTCGATTGTGTAAATTATTTTAACATGGGGAGCTTCGGAAACTTGTTTTTGGTGTGTAGAAGCAGCAATGGAGCTAAGGAATTGGAACTCAGCAAGAGTATTCTCGTACAAGGAGATAAAGTCAGCCACAAACAACTTCAAGGAAGTGATTGGAAGAGGAAGCTTTGGATCAGTCTATCTTGGAAAGCTTCCGGATGGAAAACTTGTGGCTGTCAAAGTAAGGTTTGACAAAACCCAACTTGGGACTGACTCCTTTATCAACGAGGTACATACTCCTATTTATCTCGAAAAGATACGTCGCACATTCTGATGATTTCATGTACACAAAAGAGTGCTAAGTGTATGTTTGGAAGTAAAGATTGAAGTAGTAATTTTAAAAAGGAAAAAAAAAAAAAAAATCTTGGTACAGTTGATTTTTATACGATCATGTTTGTTTGTGTTTGGTTCAAAACTCTTAAAAGTAAGAGTGATTTTAGAATTGTCAAATTTACTAAAAATTTCTCTAAAACATTAATTTAATTATTTAAAATTAATTTAATGTTTTAATTTTACACTTCTAAACACAGTTTTTATATAATTACAATTGATTTGGAAGGATAAAAAATATATTTTTAAGCGATTTAAGTATTTTAAATTCACTCTCAAACATGTTCTAAATGTATAGCGTTATCATTTTTTTAAGAAAAAAAAAATACTAATTTTAATTCTAACATTGGTTTTCCCATATGTTCTTTTAATCATAGGTTCACCTTTTGTCTCAAATTCGCCATCAAAATCTTGTTTGTTTGGAAGGATTTTGTAATGAATCCAAACGACAAATACTTGTTTATGAGTATTTACCTGGTGGATCATTGGCTGACCACATATATGGTAAATTTATATGTGTTTTAATTCATATACCAAATGTTGATAATATATAATTTATTCTACTTTGAGGGTTAATTATTTATTTACTATTGTAATTCTTTTTCAGGCATCAACAAAAAAAGTGTTTCTCTTAGTTGGATTAGAAGACTCAAAGTTGCTGTTGATGCAGCAAAAGGTTTCCTTAAATACTCCCTCAATACTAATACTAACATTAATACTATATCATTTTAGTCTTAAAGACTAAATTTTTTTAAGAATAGGTTTAAAAGATTTTTAAACAAATTTTTATTATTATTTTAAATGTTGACATTACATTTTAAATTTAAAATAATAATCAAACAAGAGGAGGGAAGGATGGAGAGGATAAAAGGAGGGGAAGAAAGTATAAAATTTTAATTATTATTTTTAATTTAAAATGTGTTGCGTAGGGGTGTACATGGGTTGGGTTGGGGCATTTTTGGGACCAACCCAAAAATTCGAGTTGGTTGGCTACCCGAATAGGATACCCAACCCAACCTTTAAAATTTGGGTTGAGTTGGGTTATCAGGTTGTGTTTTTTTTTTTTTTCTTTTCTTTTCCCCCTATTTTTTGGTAAAACACATTGGCATATCCATTGATCCAAGATAAAGTATAAAATATATGGATCCAAGAAAAAAAAAAAGTATAAAATAGTTCTTAACACTAACTTAAACTAATATATATATATATATATATATATATATATATATATATATATATATATATATATATATATAATATATTAATATTAATATTAGAAATTCGGGTTAGGTTGGGTCAACCCGAATTTTTCAAAATTGCAACTCGAGACCCAACCCAACCCTAAATATACAAAAAAAAAAATTAACCCAACTCAACCCAAATTTTAAATTAACCTAACCCAACCCTTATTATTTGGGTTGGACAGACCGGGTTGTTCAGATTGTCGGATCATTTGAATACCCCTACTGCTACGAACATTTAAAATAAGAATAAAAATTTTTCAAGCACCTTTTAAATATATTCTTAAAAAATTAGAAAAAATAACTTTTCCTAAATATTAAATGCATGAAAATACATCCAAATGACTTTTATTGTGACAATTTTGGTTCCTTAGTCCTGTAGAGTTTAATGTCTTTTTAAACCTAGTTTTTATTTGGACCTAAGTTGGTTTATCATTATTGTAAGTAATTTGTTAGATATGAAAAAATAAATTAATCCATGTTATGAATTGAATCATTATTGTAAATTAAGGAGATTTTTTGGTGACTTGATTCCCTAATATAGAATCATAAATAATTTATTATGTAGCGGTATATTTGATAAACATTAATGAATTGATAGGGAGGATAATGAAATGTTTATATAGAAACTAAATGTGGTTAACATGATTGTTAATTAATTTGTATATTATTTTTGTAAATGGTTATGTTAGGGTTGGACTACTTACACAATGGAAGTGAGCCAAGAATAATCCACAGAGATGTGAAGTGTAGTAACATTCTTTTGGATATGGAAATGAATGCAAAAGTTTGTGACTTTGGCCTTTCCAAGCAAATTTCACATCCTGATGCAACTCATGTCACCACTGTTGTCAAGGGCACTGCTGGTTATTTGGATCCTGAGTATGTTTTTTTTTTTTTTTTCCTTTTTCATTTTTTCTTTTATTAATGAAAAAGCATTTTAATTGAGAATTTCGATACCGTTTTTACCGAATGCGAATAATAGCTTGTGTCGGTAGTAGTTTCAAAAGGGTTCCTCCAAACGGGATGTGAAGGTCTCCCCTCAATCCAAGATATAGGGTTGGAGGATTCAAACCTTTGGTCAACCTGTTGGTCTAGCAAGAAAGAAAATAAAAGTCTAAGAAAAAGAGGGTTGCACGTGCCCCTATTTTTTGCACTCGAGACAGTTGTCCAAGAAAAAATTGTCTTTTCAATGCTTTTTTCTTTGGAAATTAAAGGAAATGGAGCATGAAATTAGTTGTAGCTAACCATTGCTCTAAGAGAAATACATCCAATTGAGAGGGATCCCAAGAATATGAAAGTATGGTGCTAAAAATAATTCTAAAAAATTGGTAGCTACTACTTATACAGTTACACCAAGCACGGTGCAATTTCCCTTTCAATAACTAAGTCGTAGGAATTCCAAAGTTGAGTGTGCTTAACTTCAAGCAATCTTATTCTTATTAGGTGACCTAAGAAATTTTCTAAAAAACATGTGATTAGTGAGGACAAAGTATGCTAATTAAAAGAACTCGTGTTGGTTTGTGGGGATAGCTCATTCATAGAGACAGTTTAAGACAAGTAAGAATGACATTGGCAAGTCAAAAGAGAATGTCATGCTCGTTAGGCATCAAATTCAAATTTTGAATCCTAATTTGAAGCTTGAGCTCGTGACACATTACAATACGTGTCTAAACCAGTGAGGTATTTAAGGTTGCAAAATTAGTTATGAAAATAGTGATTTTAGAGATATATGTATTCAAAGTTGTGGTTTATAATAATTTCAACCTGCTTCAAATCCATTTATAAAATACCATCCATAGTAGGCTCTGGTAAATTAAATATTTTTTACTTAAGACTTAGGATAAGAAAAAACAGTAATATTAATAAATAAATAAATAAACCTGGAAACACTAATGAAAAAGAATTGATCGTAAAAGTAGTAACTTTCAAGAAATCTTTAAAATATTGTTCCTAAGTACTTAAAAACTAGTTTCATACTATTGAAACTTAGTAAATAAAAATAAAATAAAATAAAATAAGAAATCTTACTCATCATAAATTTTAAATAATTTTTCTAAATTTTATTACTAATTTAGATATATTTTAGGAATGTTTTCAAAAATAGAAAAATGGTTAAAAATAATTACAAATATAGCAAAATTTCACTTTGTATATGTGATAGACTGCGATAGACTCAGATAAACATCTATCACTTTACCATATAGATATAGATAGATGACTATTGCGATCAATCATGGATAAAAAGTGAAATTTTGTTATATTTGTAAATAGTTTGATTTTTTTTTTTTATTCCAAATAATTTTTTTTATATTTAAACAACATAAATATCGCAGGTATTATTCCACTCAACAGTTAACTGAAAAGAGCGACGTGTATAGTTTTGGAGTTGTGTTATTGGAGCTTATTTGTGGAAGAGAGCCTTTGAGTCACACAGGAAATCCAGATTCTTTCAACTTGGTGCTATGGGTAAGATATTTCATACTTTTCAATTAAATTTTATTTTCTTCTACGTTGTGCTATGCTCTCCAAAAAGAGAACTTCTTTAGCAGGAAAGGTATTTTAAAAAAAGATTTGTGAGTTAAAAAAAAAAAAAAAAAAACAATAATTTTATTATATTTTAAAAACTAAAAACCAAAAAAAAAAAAAAATTTTTTTATTTTTTAAAAACAAAAAACAAAAAAAAAAAGAAAAAATTTTGGGTTTAAAAATAAAAACAAAAAACAAACAAAAATGGTTAAATAAAAAAAAAAATTAAAAAAAAAAAAAAAATAAAAAAATTTAAAAAAAGAAAAAAAAAAAAAAAAAAACAATAATTTTATTATATTTTAAAAACTAAAAACCAAAAAAAAAAAAAAATTTTTTTATTTTTTAAAAACAAAAAACAAAAAAAAAAAGAAAAAATTTTGGGTTTAAAAATAAAAACAAAAAACAAACAAAAATGGTTAAATAAAAAAAAAAATTAAAAAAAAAAAAAAAATAAAAAAATTTAAAAAAAGAAAAAAAAAAAAAAAAAAACAATAATTTTATTATATTTTAAACACTAGAAACCAAACGAAACAAAAGATATTGTGTGTGTATATATATACACACAATACACACATATATGGTTTAATCAAGCATAAACTTGAAGAATAGTTACAAAGAAAAACATATTTTATTTGAAAATAATAATAATAATAATAATAATAATTACATTTGCATCTGCATATGCATATGCAGGCAAAACCATACTTACAAGCAGGTGCATTTGAGATAGTAGATGAAAACTTGAAAGGAAGGTTTGATGTTGAAAGTATGAAAAAGGCAGCTATTGTTGCTATAAGGTGTGTGGAAAGAGATGCTTCTCAAAGGCCTAATATTGCACGAGTTTTGGCAGAGCTACAAGATGCTTATGATGCACAGATTGCATATCTTTCTACTTTTCACCATTGACACACAATTTATTTTTATTTATACTATTATAAATTGTACATATTTTCTTTTTATATGAAAGGCTAAAATGTTATGATCCACCGACAGAATGCTATATATTGTATTCATTTGCGTTTGTCATGTTCCTCACCGTTATTTTTCTATTCTCGTTATCTTCATCCTCCTCTGTATCTTTCTCATGTTTATCAGTCAACTGGTAATGGCACCAAAGGTGAGGGAAAGCACAAATTTGTTTTTTTAAGCAACACGTGGCTTTGGACATGTGTAAATATTTTCTTATGGTAATTGAAAAGAAAACTAAATCAATGGTTTTAAATTGATACACGTATTCAAGTTTGAAGCTTAAAATGATGAATTTATAAGTTTAAGATTAAAAGTTGATTGCATGTAACTTATTTTTAAAAATATAATAAGGAGAATTATCTTAAATGGCAAAACTGCTGAAAATGTTTATAACTAATGGCAAAATACATTGTTTATCTCACGTAGACAGTAAAATTTTGTTATATTTATAAATATTTTGGTTTCTTTTACTATATTTAAAAATACCCCTAATAATAATCTAGTAAATTTGTTTCCAAACAAAAATTTCAATAATTAATGCAACGTGAATAAGTTTGTCTTGTTCAGTAATGTCAAAAGGAAATTATGTTATGTGATATTAACAAATGATAATGTTATTTGTATTATTTGAAATGATCTTTTAATATCTTAAAAGATTTTATAAGTCTGTCTTACCAAAAGTATTCTATATAAAACAAAACAATTCGGTATAAAAACAGATGAGGGCCAACAATCATGCTTGGTGTTCTTCCTAAAGAGTCAAAACAAATTTTAAGAAATCACAATTCTTGATATATATATATATATATATATATATATATGACATTATTGATTAATGTAGTATAGAAAGTGTCTTTAAGTAGACAACTTGACAGAAACCATAATAGATCATTTGTGGACTGAATTTTAAAATTATCAATATTCCCCACTCAAATGAAATTTTATAAATTGTCTTAACTAGGCTAAAAAATAATGTAGTAAACTGTGATTAAAAAGGAAAATTCATCCCAATTGTAATCCCCCTTCTTTAACTATTTTATCATCCGTACTAAAATTGGTTGTCATATTTGCAATTATGCCTCATAAATAAATAAGTTGTAAAATATGAAAATTTTTAAAATTTTCAGATCTATCACTTATATACCATTTATATAATCTACCGATGATGTATATACTTCTATTACCAGTACACCAGTTTTATAGTAAACTACTTTTATACATATCATTGATAAATGTCTATTACTTATCAACCATTTTTAACAATTTTTATGTATATTATTGATAACCAGTAATATGTTTATTAGTGATAGTTTTATATATAATATTACTGATAGACCATTTTCTTAAATAGGTCAATTAACAACTATTTATACATGATGAATTTTTTTAGGGTTTTTTTTTCAAGAATAGCATAAAAAAACATTAAATTTTATTTTACTTTTTATTATTCCAATTTTACTCTCATTAGTGTAATCAATATCAGTAGATCTGATATATTATATTTTATATGTTTGGTATACCAATTGTACAATTGATGTACTAAATTTAGCATCCATATACCAAATTTATCAATCACTAACAAGGGTTTGTGCATTGTTATTATTTGTGCACTTCATTTGAATCCTTATTCATTTGTTTCAAAGAAATTATTTATTTGCTAGTACATTATCATCAATTTATAGTAGTTCAATTTGTCATGCTGGTGATTATATATTCTAAATGAATTTCGATGAGCAATCTAGACATTAATGTCACATTTGAAATTGAATTTTGAGAGGTGTTGATATATTACTAATATACTTGAACAAATACATTTTTAAGAACTACATTTTTAATGATGCACCAATATTATATTTAATGAATTTTAAATTAATGTTGATATACTACTAACATATCAGTATTATACTTGAAATTTTATTTTAAATGAATGTTGATACACTAATGTTAGGTTTGAAATTGGTCTTTAATGATTTTATGACATGTTTGAGAGTAGTTTTAAAATAACTCTTAATTATCATATGTTTAACTTCACCTTCAAAACAACAATAATACTTTAATTTTAATAAGTTATGTTTGAGAGTGTTTACAAAACAACAAAAGTAATTAGGATTTTGTGATCAAAATAAGACTCAATATTACCCAAATGTTAAAAACTTCCATTATTTACAAATCTGTCTGACACGCAATAATTAGGAATTTTTATACAATATGTTAATGACTATAATAACCTTCAAATATTACAATATCTATTGTTTGAAAAATAATACCAAAAATACTGAAAAGCGAAAATTCCATAAAGCAACTTCCACATATGTAATTAGTGTTGCTGAAATTAAAAATAAAAAAATAAAAATAAAAATAAAAAATCATATACATAATTGATGGTTTAAGAACAAAATCTTAAAGGTCCTGGTACACCTCCTGATCCCTCTTCCATCAATATCTTGTCCAAAAAGAATCTTAAGAGAAACTAATGTTTTGAAACAATAAAATTGAAAAAAATATATATATATATGCCAAATTTTTCTGAAAAATGAAAAACAAAAAAATATCTATGTACGACGAAAATCTTATTTTATTGTTTTCATTTATTTTAAAAATGATTAACAAAAAATTGATGGTTTTTTAATTTGTCCACGAAAAATAAAATTTAAAAAGAAAATAATATGTTTGAAATTTTCCAACTAAAACAACATTCAAAAGTTCTCTGTATTTTCCTTTCATATATGTTGTTTCTCAAACAACTCACCAAATTCAAAGTAAATTACATCATAAAACCATTCAAAATTTCCAAATCAATAATAACTAATTATAATAAGGGTATTTTGATAAATAAAAATAAGAAAAAATGATGAAAACTCCCGAATAAAAAATAAAGTTACTATTTCGAGATATTCTTTAAAATATACCCTAAAGTTGAGTGGATTTCTATTTTTAATCATCTTAGAAACTTGTATAAAAATCATCCTAGATGTCTTCCTTCTTCCACAAGATCAATTGAAACACACGAAATGAGATCTTTAGTATTTTACATTGTTGTTTTTCTTCCTCTAGCCAGTTGTGGCATTAAGGGCAACCAACTCTCTTTCTTATCCTTGAATTTAGAGGCCAATGATTACAAGAACTTCATTCAATTTATACGTCGTTCTCTCACTCAAAATACCTATCAATTATACGGTATACCCATCTTGAAAAACTCAGTTCCTCCTTCTCAACGTTTCATCACATTTGCCCTCACCAATGCAATTGATGAAACCATCACTCTTGCAATAGACAAGGTGAATCTTGGAGTTGTAGGATATCTTTCAAACAACACTTCCTATATGTTTCTTGATGCCCCAATAGAAGCTTTTCGAGTTGTTTTTCCTTCGACTTGTCGGGTCATTCTTGATTTCTATAGCGACTATCAATCCATTGAGACTAAAGCCAGTACTACTAGACAAGAAATTCTCCTTGGATATGATCCTATGCTTTCACTACCATCGTAGTTCCATTCCTAGAGCATTTCTTGTCACCCTTCAAATGGTATTAGAAGGATCGAAATTCAAGTTCATTGAACAAAGTGTTTTCATGAGCTTAAAGTATGATTACACTTTCAAACCTAGTCTTGCACTTGTTAGCTTACAAGACAATTGGGTAAGACTTTCTTCACAAATCCAAGCATCTCCATCGCTACAAGGATTATTTGGAGAAGTTATTGAGCTTTATGATTCTAATGATGAAATCATTCAAGTGGATGCTATTGATTATCCAATCATAATCAACAACATTGTCATGCTATTATATCATTGCAATGTTAGTACTACAAATATCATAAAGATGACGGTCCAAAATGATTCATGCTCTATACAATCACGCACTACACGTATTAGTGGGAGAGTAGGACTTTGTGTTGATGTAGGTTGATGTAGAGAAAGCACTTCCTAATGATGGCAATCCCATCATTTTGTTCCCATGTGGTCAAAATGCATATCAAAAATGGACATTTCAAATCGATGGGACAATTCAATCTTTAGGAAAGTGCTTGACCTTTAATGACACAAATTTTGTGATTATTTATAATTGTAGTAAAGTTGCACCAAACACTATCAAATGGGAAGTTTCAATGGATGGGACAATCAGAAATCTCAACTCTGGCCTTGTCTTGACAGCAAATTCACCAGCAAGACACACCGAATTGAAAATGGAAGCCAATACACAAACTTCAGGCCAATGTTGGAGAGTTGGAAATTATATAAAGCCAATTGTAGGTTCGATTGTAGGGTTTTATGGGGTTTGTTTAGAGGCATTAAATAACAACACAAATATAGTGTTGGAAAATTGTGAGAAGAGCAAGAAAGAGCAATATTGGGCATTTTGTGGTGATGGAACTATAAGAGTAAATAGAAGCCATAATTTGAGTGTGTCATCATCTTCCTTAGATTGCTTACCGGGTGGGGTTGTTACTGTTCTTGAGTGCAGTGGAGGATCAAACCAACGGTGGGATTTTAATGCTGATGGCTCAATCATGAACCCTAAATGTGGGATGGCGATGGATGTTGATACACGTTGGAATGATATTATTTTGTATCCTAAAATGGGTGAGGCTACCCAACAATGGAACTTATTGTCCTAAGTCTTGGTTGTCATATCCACACATGATGTTATGAGTATAATCTATTGTATGATGATCTAATAAATAAGAGTGTGGATTATGCATAACGATCTTTTGTGTATAGCGAACTCAAAGATTGTTCTAAGATACAAATTATCATACTATAGATCTATAGTTTGATTTTACCTTGCAATAGTTTAACAAGTGTTATGAAATCGACAAATAATGATAAGTAGAAAAGTGTAAAAAGTAAAGAATCGACTATAGATCTTGTTTTTGTTTAGCAAACAAGAAATTTTTGTTTAGCAAATCAAATGTAAAAATTATCATACTATAGATCTCGTTTTTGTTTAGCAAACAAGAAATTTTTGTATCCAATAATCATTGAATATATATATATATAGAGAGAGAGAGAGAGAGAGAGAAATATTTAGTAAAAAACAGAAGAATGCATTTAGAGATTGAAAGAAAGTTAAAGAAGTGAAGGATTTTTAGAGAGAAAAAAAGTTAGAATGGTACAATAAATGAAAGGTAGGTATAGCTTATAAGATCAATGACATTTTAAAAAGTTAAAAATGGTTTATTTTACTAACTTTGGAAATATTGTTTATTAAGTTTAAGTCTATGACAATAAAAACCAAGTTTAAATATTGTTTATTGTTTGCATATATAAAATTTCATATAAATAAATACTATATTTAAACTGTAAATTAAAACTTCAACATATATTTTTTATTGGTTAAGTTTAGGAAAAAATATTTTTTTGGTTTAGTTTTTATTTAGTTTCTAAATTTCAAAATGTTACACTTTCAATTCTTAAATTTTGAGTTTGGTTTCAATTAACTCCCTAAGTTTCAAAGTGTTACAATTTTACTTTTGAAATTCGAGTTTTATTTCAATTTGGTCTATAGATTTTAAAATCTACATTATTAACATCGATTTTTCATTAAATACTTATTTAATGTTAGTATCAATTAATTTTAAAGAATTAAGAGAATTATGATTAATTAAATTCTTTATTTTTCATCATTATTAAAAAAAAGGTAAATTTATCAATGATGTATTACACACCAATCAAAAGTTCAATGAACCTACTCCAGAACTCTTGACATTTTTTATTTTTCAATTTTTGGTATAAAGTCAAAAGGAATTTAGAAAAAGAAAAGGCACGTGCATGTCACGAATAAATAGATTAGTATTTAGTAATTATCAATGTGTAGATAATATAGAATCGAGAATCATCTTTGAGGTTTGGATGAAATCATATTGTCTTCTGCTTTTTTAGCGGCGACACTGTGGAAACCATATGAGTGCCGCATGTGTTTTTATGTTCTTTCATTGTCTTTTTTTCTCTTTTTTTTCTAATTTTCTTTTCTATTTTCCTTTAATCCCTCAATTCCTCGATCAAATCATGACGACGATTCAGAAAACGACATAGCTTTCATCCTCGTCTTCTTCTTCTTCTTCCTTCGTCTCCTCTGCCCCTTGAAATGGACATCTGACTCAATTTCCCCTCTTTCCACGCCCAACCCATCACCAATTTCCCTCAATTCTTACATGGGTTTTCCCACTTTTGCCAATTTCTTAACTTCCTAAACTTGCTCCTCTGTGTTATTCAGGTTTTTCTTGCTCCTTTTTCGCCTTTCTAATCTACTCTGTTTTTGTTCTTTCAGCTCTTTCTCTTCAGTATTTGGAATCTTGCTGGACGGTGTTTGTTTCTCAATTCTCATAGTTTGTTAATGTTTCCTGATTTTTCTTAGTTGCTAAGTTAGAGAAAGAATTTGGGTTTTCGGATTTTCTTAGTTTGTTTCTATCTGGTGGTTGAAATCGATGTCGTTCCACGAGATTCATTCATGGACTTTGTCTGGACTAATCAGAGCTTTTCTTGACCTAGCGGTTGTTTATTTTCTTTTGTGCGTGTCGGCCACAATGTTTATCCCGTCCAAGATTTTGAAAGTTGTTGGGTTCTGCTTGCCTTGTCCTTGTTCTGGATTTTATGGGAATCATAACACTAATTTGTGTTTGCATAGACTCATTGTTAATTGGCCTAAGAGGAAAATCTATTTGGTGCTCGATTTGGTCAAGAATAGGTTTCCTTTTGATTTGATTTTGATGGATGATCCAATGGGTAATTCGAATAGGAATTTGTTAAGGGAGAGTCATCATACAGATGGAATTTCTCTGTTGCAATCTGAGGTATGCTGTGATAATTTATCTGCCCCAAGGTTACAAAATCTGGTTGATAAAGATAGTGAATATGATTGTAAGGGTAAGAGGGTTATGTACCAGAGGCCAAGGAGTAAAATCCGACGCCGAAGGAGAGCTGCAATTGACAATGGGAAATTGTCCAAGGGAATCTGTGAGGGGAATGAAACTAGAAAGGAAAGAGAATTTGTGGCATTGGTTGAGAAACAAGACTATATTACAGGTGTGTTATGTGATTAATTTCACATTCTTCCATCCTTTTTCTTTCAATTTTTTACCATTTCTATTTTTTTTTTTTTTTTTTTCTGTTTATGGACATATTTAAAGATTAACAGAGCTGTTACTAACTGATTTGATGGCAGCCTATCAAAGGACTTAACAGCACAAAGTAATTGTGAAGAAACATTATCTGATTCCTTATATTTCCCCTCTTAATTTATAGAGGTAGCTGAGCTAACAAACAAGAACTAATCAGCCAACCACAGCTAACAACATTAGCTTATATGCATAAAAGATACACATCCTATGAAAGAAATTGGTTGGAAGCTGTATTTGATTCATCAGGAGTTCCCATCTCTTTTGTTTTGAGAGGAGGAGAAGGAGGAGGGGTTCTATGTCAAATTTTTGCTATATAATTATGTTTCTGTGACCTTTCTATTTCAGATGAGGTTAATGAATCAAATCACATGGACCTGGCTCAAAGAACTTGGCAAAGCTTTGAATTGAGTGGTTCATTTGGCGAAAATAATTATATGAACAAAGGTTCTTCCACTATAGGACAAGGTACTAGCAATGCGGAAGAGAGAGACATTATTACAAATGAAGCAAGCTCTATTAGATTGTTGGAGCAGGCCCTTGAAGAAGAGAGAGCTGCCCGGGCATCTCTGTTTGTGGAACTGGAGGAGGAGAGAGCAGCCGCTGCTACTGCAGCTGATGAAGCAATAGCCATGATAACACGTTTGCAAAATGAGAAGGCATCAGTTGAAATGGAATCAAGACAATATCATAGGGAAATAGAAGAAATATTTTCTTATGATGAAGAACAGATAAATATCCTTCGAGAGATCCTTGTCAAGAGGGACATAGACTATCATGTTCTGGAGAAGGAAATTGAAGCGTATAGACAAATGTATTTTTCTCAAAAGGAACAGTTAAAAAGAAACTGGGATTTCATATTGGATGAACATAAAGAACAGTCTGCCACAGCCCATCACTCAAATGGAGATCCACCCATTGTTCATCAAATTGGAAATGCTATTTCACTTTCAAGGAAAGCGAAGTTGAACGAAACTAACCGTTGTAACTCCCGTTGCCATTTTAATGAAGAAGGCTTGCCTAAGCAAACTATCTGGACGGATAGAAACAATGAACTGAAGGATAATGGCTTATTAGGTGATCACTTTGCTACTGAGGCATCTGCACATTGTGGTGGTTTTGATAAAAGCTTTCTTCTCCGTGGGGCACCTCAAGAAAGTTTGGAGCACATGGATCACACGGTCAATGATTTAGGAAGTTCCATACTTGATATGGAAATAGATGTTCAAGATATTCATGTGATTGATGAAAAACTCCACATGGAAGGCACAAAAGAGGAGAGAAAAGTAGATAATTGATTCAGCTGGCATCAAATGGTCCTGTAAGTATGGTAACCTTTGGAACATCTAATGCCTAAAGCAGAGATTGACAGTATAGAAGTAGAGTTCTAGGCTGTTGCAATGTACTTCAGAAGGATTTTTTTTCTTCAGTAAATATTGGAAGGTCGTCGTAGAGTTGTGGGGTTAGAAGGGTCAGAGCTTCTTCATCTGTGAAGAAAAAGAAAAGAGCATAATGGAATTTCCTGTTGAAATATCAAACTCCAATATAATTGATGGCTTGGAGATGCCTTTTAACAGGTTTTATTAACCTCTTCTCTTTTAAGGTATAAATGATCTGTTTACTTAGTCTCTTGAAATTGTTTTTGATTGATTTGGATCGTTGCAGATGTTAGTTCCACTGTTGTGGAAAAAGTTGCCACAAATTACCATGTTAGTGCTTAAGAGAGCAAATTATGGTTCTAAAGATGTGACAGAACATTGAAACCTGCGACAAACTATGAATGTAAAGATTTTGATTGATTTAATAGTTTCTCTTCCTGTGATTCCTTCTGCTTGTATGGTTGTTGCTGCAACTTCTATGCATTCTTTGTTCCTTGTAATTAACTTAAATCTCCCTGAATTTGGACCTAAGAGGTAAACTGTGATATTTATCTCATATGAGAACTGCAAAGAAATTTTATTCCAAAACTAGATGGAAAATGGTTTTCTTTATGGTTTCTTAGTAATAGGTTGCTGGATGTCCTGCAGAAGTTGAGTATTAGCTCAAATGAAGATGCAAATAATGCTAATTTGAATACTTTTTTTTCTCCTGTTCTTTCTTTTTCGTTCTCAATTAGTTTATACAAATTGATGAAGAATATAAGTATAACTCCATATTTGAATGCTAGAAGTTTTCTGAGAACTGTTCTTTTATTTTATTAATTTATTTTATTGCGAACCTCGCTCTAAGTTATGGCTTTTTTTCACTTCTTAGCAATTGTCTATATGTAAGTTTATGTCTAGCAGGTTTTTAACTTTGCGATACCTGACCTTCCAATTATAAAATAATAATAATAAATAAAAAATTTTAAAAAAATTTTTAAAAAAAATTAGGAAAAAAAAGCTCAACTCCTTGAGGAGAGTAAACCTTCTATTTATTTATTTATTTATTTACTTATCATATTCTAAAATTTTAGAAATTAACTCATCTATTAGATTCAAAATTGAATTTGAGATTTTAAACTTTCAATTTTGTGTGGATTAATTTATTAGACATATAATTGAAGATTTTTAGGGACTTCTTGAGACAAAATAGAAAGTGTAAGGACCTACTAATTAGACACTTTTTAAAATTTAGGGACCTAATTGACACACATTGTAGAAGCTTAGGTACCTTTTAGATATTGTGTGTATATGATTCGGTTAACTTTTTTGGATTCGGATATTATGGAAGGAACTCCTCATTTGCAAATCTATAGAAAAAGGGCCTTCCATTTATGTCTACTAGTTGGATACTACATATGTTTGATTTATGTCTATGAACTCTTTTTGATCACCTTTCACTTTCATCTTTCATGTACTTTTAGATATTCTCTGTGACCGAGGATGGATTTGAAAAGTATTTGTAAATCAAGAGTTATAGAATCAAGGAACTCATAAAGATTATTTGAATCATTAATAAGCATGGTAGATTATTTTGAGAAGTTAGTAAATCTTTGTTATTAGTATTTATGTTCTTATTAATTCTAATACTTCTGTTGATAATTTTCAGGTCAGGAGGCCAAGATTCATATATGGATTGTAATTGCCATTTTGTGATGAAGAATTTCTGTATAGTCTTTCTTTCTTTTCTTTTCTTTTGTTTTCTTTTTTTTTTTTTTTCCCCTTTCCTTTCCTTTTCCAGTTATATTTGTAACAATTTCTTTTGTAAATTAATATCTCCAGCTCTAGCTTCGTCTCTTTGACATAGGTGCCATGCCATGTCTTGATATCATTTTGTGTTTGTCAATCTGTTGTAAAGATTTACATATTGGTCCTTCAAACAAAATAAAAATTGTTAATATTGTCCGAAATTTTCTTTTAACTGTTGGAATTTAATATTCTAGCTTTTTTTTTTCCCCTAAATTACATTTTCAGTTTTCATTTAAGCATTAGGGAGATTTGAACCTCCAACCATAAGGGTGAATATATGTTAATTATTGCTGATGTATATTGATGTTGGCTTTGTTGTAACGTCTATATTTCAGTTTCAAAATGTCATTTTTGATTTCCATATTTTTAGGTCTCATTTTATTTTAGTCTTCTTTATTGTCTGTTTGACCTTGATTTTTAACCAGGTAAAGACATATCATTAAAATGAGGCATAATGTAAAAGTGTTTCTAAAATTTATAGAAGAAATATGAATAGAGAGAAGTTTCGGTTTAGAAAAAATATACTAATGTAAGCATAATAAATTAATAGTATGGGTTGATTTTAAAAATTCAAAATGAAACAATAGTCCGATCTTAATGTGATAATTCTAATAAATTAATAATTTTGGGAACAAAGTAACTTATGAAATAGAAATAGAAAAATTTGCTCGTTTGTCACATACTTTGATACTTAAATTGGAGAGCATTTAAGAGTGAAGAACAAACTTACCTTTTTTAGAACTAAAATGATATATTTATAAGAGTATAGATGATTTAAATTATTCCCAATAGAGTTTTCAAAAACCGCCCTGGATAACTATTCAACTCATCAAGTCAAGCCATGCTAATGCCTCATTTGGCATTTTGTTAGGCTCGATCTTGGCCAGGGCTGAACAGCTTCTCCTAGGTCTATTTTAGTTCTAAAGTAATGCTTTTGGCCAAAAAATGTGCATGACATACCCTGTCGAGGCTGAACACATTGGCTTGAGCCAGTGCGATGAGGAGAGCATCTCATTTATCTTATAAATTATGTGAGACCCCTTGATTTTTTGGTAGTAAAATCCTAAACATTGAAGATGAAAGGAGTTTTGAAGCTCTAAATCTAAATGCAAACAAATTGAAGAGTCCTTTGAGTCGTGATCGATGGTTTCCCCTCTGACGAACAGACGAAGACTCAATTATGATGCATCTTGGAGTGTAGTGATAGGCCTACAAGGGTTATTTCCTTCTCTTTTTGCTCGAGAAATTGTAATCATGCGGTTCATATTTTGGCTAAGTCCATGCTTTTAAATAATTCTCTATTGAATTATTGTGAGGTATGTGCGAGGGAGACGAGTTTTTTTTTTCAATTTTATTTTAAGGTCATTGAGTTAGGGTAGGTTGGAACTCGTATGTTATAAATGAAGTGTGGTGGTATACAATTGAATTAACTTAACGAAATACTTAGAAAGGAAAGCGTTGAAAATTGCGTATAATATAAGATTTAAACTGAAAGCGTCGAATGTTTAAACATCAAGTGGGCGTGCCGGAGTGGTTATCGGGCATGACTAGAAATCATGTGGGCTCTGCCCGCGTAGGTTCGAATCCTGCCGCTCACGCTTTTTTTCTTTAATAGTTAATTTTGCTGCCCCTCGGGTTTTCTCAAGCTTTTTGTAGAGTCCGTTTCCGCTTCTACCCAAAACTCATAATATGGATTAAGGATGGATTTAAACTATATTTCGATAAGACTATTAACTAACCATGTAAATGAGGATTTATGGTCAGCAATTAACTAATTAATTGAAATTTTTCTTAAAACATAATTTAATTGATTTCTTTTTGTTTTTTTGTTTTTTTTAGGAAACTTTTCCCTACTGAGTTTTTCCTTAAGATTCTTCATCTCAAATCCTGGAAAATTAAAATAAGAATTCTGTAGAAATGCATAATAAAATATAGGAGAGGAATATAGTGCTGCTAAGAGTGTCATGGATGACAAAATCGAACTGAAAATTCAAGTTTGATTGAAACATTAATTACATTCGATTTGGATTTTAAAAGTTGAATCCAAAATTGAACTATTTGTATTATAGTATATATAAAACCTAATCGAGCTAAAACTGTATACATATCATATATATAATTAAAAATCGAAAACCGCACCAAACTAAACCTATATTATACATAAAATTGACCAGCTTATATGTATATGTATATAATATATAATTATAATATTATGTATAAAACTGAAAATCGATTATTTGTCCTTAGGCGTAATAAAGTCTTTAATTAACAAATATTAAAACCAAAAAGACAAATATTATAACTCAAATCCATCCCGAATTCATATATTATATTAAATAATAGCCCACACACAAACAATATTAAAATAAAAATAAAAATAAAAATAAGTTATTTAACAATTTTTAGTATGCATGATTAATATTATGTAATAAAATTTTTGTTTGTACTAAGAAGAGAAAATTTACGCTTATTTATTGTTGTCTCTCGAATGAGATAATAATAGTTTATTTTTAGGAGTTTTCAGATAAAGAAAAATAGATTAATTTATTTACAAATATAACACAATTTTACTATCTATTTGTGATAGACTACGTAAAAATATACACAATTTGTATACAGATAGACATAGATAATAGTCTATTGCGGTCTATTGTAGATAGACTGTGATATTTTGCTATTATTTGTAAATACTTTCAATAGTTTTGTCATTTAAAATAATTTTCCTTGTTTTGGTAAATTTAAATCACTCATTTACTAAACCATTTGAAGCATTGCTAAGAAAACACATTTGGAGTAATAATTTATAAATTGATTTTTAATTTTTTAACTTTTTTTTCCCAAAAGTATTGAACTACAAATTATAGTTTTTTTTTTTTTTATGTTTTTAAATATAGAAAAACGATTGAAAATAATTATAAATAAAAAAAATCCTTTTGTTTTTCTATGAGTTTCAATAAGAGATTTGATTAGAGATAAATTTAAATCTTTGACTTTTAAAAGAGGTTTATGGTATTTAACTAGTTGACTTATTTTGTTAAGAAGGAATTAGTTGAATTCTGTTAGGTCAAACTTAGCTCTATGGTATATTTACAGTTTTTTATAATTTTGAATTATTGTTGTTGTTATTATTATTATTTACAATTTTCAAAAGCAACATTGATTCGATTCTTGGAAATATTATTCTTAATTTAATATGTTATTTTAAAATGTTCATCAAAATCTCAAGCTCCCAACATAGGTACAACCTCAATCTTACAAAATAATTGGTGAATATGAAACCATTTTAGATTTTTTTTAGTTCAACAATGTAAACCTACTTTTACGACGCTAATGAGTGTTTTTATTCATCTAATTAAAGCTGAAACTAAATTTTGCTATATTTACAATTTTTTTTAAATTGTATTATATCTATAAATACTTTGAACTTGATTGTTGTATTATATCTACAAATACTTTTAAACCTGATTTATATATTTGAACCGTCCTTTTAATTAAAGCATTTTATATTCATTTAGTTTATTTGTCAAAGTTATGTAAAAAACTGTAGTTTATATGTCAAAGAAAAGAAATTTTCAAAATCACTTTATTCATTGCTTTGCAAAATTCGGTCATGGGCAAATTTTTAGAATAGTATCCCTAAATTATGGCACCTTTGGCTAACATCATTTCAAAAATTGGAATTTTATCCTTTCACGGAATCTATCCTTGTTGAAAATAACTTATTTTTAGCTTCTTTTCTCTCCATGCATTTCAAATTTACAAAATTATGCTCGTTTTTCTTATGGGTTAACTGTAAAAATATATATTTTTAACTATAAAAATATTCTTATACTTTTAAAATTAAAAATAACAATGTTATCCCTAAATTTTTACAAGTATTTCAAAAAGGACTTGTTCACACGAGGTTTTATGATAAACTTGTTTCGTGGAGTTAAACTTAAGTTAATGTAAATTTGATGCGGATGTGGTTTGATCTCTAGTATTTGATCTACTGATTCTCTCTCAGTTGAATTTGTACACTTGTTGTATGGAAGCGAAACGTGTAGATGTTCTTGAAGTTGGAGTCTTGGAAGAATGTCTGTGTTCCGAAGAGTTTTAGTCTTTAATTTTGGATCAGCTTCAGGAGTTAGGAGTCTTCTGACTGTAGGAAAATTCTCTCTAGGCTCAGAAGGGTAAAATTTTCTAAAACCACAAATGAAAAGATAAAAGTTCTCAGGTGGGCTTTGTGGGCTTGGATTTGGCCCTTGGGCCAAATTAAGCATATTTTATGACTCAATAGGATTTTAGCCCAAATATTCGTACCAAATTATTTTATTTAATCTAACGGTCAAAAAGAAAATACGTGGCGTCATCTAGATTTGTCAATTTATGTCTTCAATTTCAATTTGGGGTACATGTCAACTTTTAATTGGTCCCAAATTCAATTATTTGTAATTTTGTCATTAATTTGGGAAATGACGTATCAATTTGTGATTGGTCCAAAATTTATCCTTCAACACGATCCATGGAATATAATTTTTCTACACAAAACTTAAATATAAAAGGGTGTAGTAGTGATCTAAAACGAAAATTTAGATCACCCTATCGTTTTAGATCATTCCCACATAATTCTAAGTCTCAAGTTCTATTTGAAATTTTACATAATTTTTATTCCAATGGTAGTTTTGAAACGTTTATAAAAATTTAGGGATAATATTGCAACTTTTAAAAGTATATTGGAAATCTTTAATGTCTATAATAGGACTCTAAAGCCTAAACTTTCAATTTAGTTTCTAGTAGGTCTAGAGATTTTTTTTTATAAAAAAATAGAATAAGGCAAGGTTTTATTAGACATTAAATTTAAATTTTAAAGACTATTGGACACAAAGTTTAAGAGTCTACTAAACATTTTTTTTAAAAAAAAAAAAAATTGAGACCAAACAAACACAACCTTAAAAAGCTTGGAGATAGTCGGATAGAGTAGACACATTTTAAATTAATGACAAAATAAAAGTTACAACCTTATTTAATAATCATTTGATTTATGGTTTTTTTTTACTAAAAATTATTGCCTTTTTTTCCTCAAAGTTTCTCAACTATAGTTTTAACAAAATTTGGACTTCTTTGTCAAATTGCAAACATAAAAATAAATGTTTAAAATGTGCTTTTCTAGGTTTTCTAAATTTGGTTTGGATTTTGAAAAACATAAGAAAAAAAAAAGGCAAAACATAGAAGTAATATTTATAACCTATCTTTTAAAAGTTAAATAGTTACCAAACGAAATAAGCAACTAAATTTATAATTTAACCTACTAGAGAATACTTATAATATTTTTATTTGGTAACCTGTCTTTTTGGTCATGTACTTCAAAAAATAAGTGGGCAAACATTACTTTCTATACTACTTTCTTTAGTTTTATTGTCTACTTTTTCGAGAGTATTTTTAAAATTCAAGTTAAGTTTAGAAAGTAATAAAAAGTAGCTTTTATTTATTAAACGAAACTAAAATTAAAAAAAAAAATCTTTAGAAATATGAAAGTAATAAAAATAACTATTTCATAAGCCAAAAAAGGAATAAAGAAACTTGAGATTGATTATTTTTAGAGTTGAATTTGGGATAAGTTCAACCCCAATCATCGGGACAAAGGTTTTAGTAATTTATGTAAACTCATGGGCTATTTTTTTAAATTTATAATTATTATTTTTAATACTTTTTTCTCTCTTCCATTTTTTTCTCCCGGGACTTATTATTATAGGCTTGTACCACGTGCAATGCACGTGTATTTTTAGAATTTTAATTTTTAATATTTGAAAACCTTTACGGTAATTGTTTTAAATAATCCTAATATATATGTTTTAGTCTCTAATGTGTCAATATACTTTTTTTTTAATTTAGTTTACATGGTTCAATGTTTTAATTTAGTCCTTTGTGTTTTAACAAATTATCTATGTTAGACTAATTTATTTGGACAATTATGAACCCTATAATTTTTTATTTAGAAAAGAATTTGTGGAATTTTAATATCCTAGAGATGTAACCACCATGGATATTATTCTTTAGACAATTTTACAAAATTTGTAACATTAATATATTAATTCACCATTTAATGAATAAAAAAAATCATAATTCAATTATGAAAGGGCAAAGTGAATTTAGTTCAACACAATCAACATGAATTTCCATGCTAGAAGTTGAAGATTCGACTCCTTCATCTCCATATTTATTATACTAAAAAAAAATTATGAAAAGAAGGGAAAAGTTGGGGTAAAACTTTCAGAATTGTCGAAATCAATATCATTACATCGAGTGAGAGCATAAATATTCATAAAAGATTAGGGTGAAGGCGAAAAGAATGAATAAGCTATTACTAATATTTATTAAGAAAATACCATGATTAAGAATAAAAAGAAACATAGGCATGTACTCATTTCCGAGGTTTAAATCCTCTGTATCCTCGCTTGTTGTACTTTTTTTTTTTTTTTTTTTTAAATTATACATTTGTATTTTTGTTGTATTTATTATTATTTTTTAGAGTCTTATGTTTCACTTTTTAATTTTAATAGTCTATTGTATTTTAGATGGAAAATGTTTTAGAAGAAGAACATAAAAATTATTGGACCACAATGTTTTAATAGAAATTTTGGATAAATATTCCAACTTTTTTTTTTCTTGTCTTTTTCTACAATTAAAGCATTCTTTACTGTTTTTTATATTATATTTAAATTTATCTTAAACTTTCGTTAAGTTATTCTTTAAACTCTCAAAGCTTTTGCTTCTTATTCTTTTCAGAGAGGAAATTTCTTGTTAAATTTGATAGTAGTCAGCTATTTTTTTATTATTAATTTTAATTTGTAATTTAATGTAAATTTATTGAGCATAATTGGGTGGAAACACAAAGTTCAAATATCAAAATTAAAAACCATCCAACAATAACTATAATTTATTATGAAAATGTTGGTTCATAAATATTCTGTTAGAATTTAAAAGGCTACCATGAACGATAATAATTGGATTTAAAACAATCAATGAAACCTTACAATCGAAAATTGTAGTATATATTTGACTGCAATTTTTAAAAATAATTCACAAGGTTTTTTAGTAATTAATTCAAAAGCAAAGGGGTATATAAGTCTAAAAAAAGTTTTTCATGGATTGTTGCTTTTTAATATATTATAGGTTAGATTATTTTTTGAATACTCTCTACTTATTTGTCTATGATTTTTTTAGTTCCTCAAATCAAGCGGAAAAAAAAAAAAAAGAAATTTAAACTTTAGTCAAATGTCGATTTTTGAAATTAGGAAAAAGTATGTATGATAAACATATTATTTTTACAACATGTTGGGTGAAGATCAAACCAATAAGCTCGAAAATTGAGTTATGTCTATGTTGTGAATATGCATGCTTTTCAATCTAATTTTACTCATATACAAATTAAATATATCTAGTTTATTTTTCAAAAAAAAAAAAATCATTTTTTGGTCATCTAAGTAAATTTACCAAATATATTTGGTTTAAATTGGCCTTATTTTTCTAGATCAACACTCCATTTTCAGGCTTCCTGAATCTTTCAACACATACATGAATAGAACTTACTTAAGCTCTCTCTAAGTAGAAGACTTCTTTTCTTGGCTTAGTTTTTTTTTTTTTTTAGGCCCCCTAAGTTTGGAAATTCCCCCTTTTTTTAAAAAAAAAAGGGCAAAATTAAAACAATATTTTTTGTAAAATTATATTAATAACCCAAAAAAATTTTTTTTTTTTTTGCTTGTACTGATGATCCCCTTCACTTTATGAATGTAGGCTCCCTAAGTTAGAGAATCTCTCTCTTGATTAAGAAATAGTTCGATCTATTCTTCCGAGTGTGAGAAACAATACTCACAGATACACAACCTTTACAAAAAAAAAAAAATAAACCAAGAAAAAAAATCTTCTACTTAGAGAAGAGAAAAAAAAAAAAAAGGATATAGTTAGAACAAAAGTTCTCACGACTCACACAAACCACACACTCACCAATTTCTTTCTTTGCTTTCAAAATCACTAACCCTAACAATTCTCAAAATATCTCTTTAAATATGCAATGAAACAAAAGGAAACCCAATATAAATATTATGTGCACGGTAGAAAAGGAAACTTAATCAACGAGAAAAAGACCGTACAAATAAACCCACAAACAGCTTGCCAAAAAATCACACATGCAATTCTAATCAACACTTTTGAGCGAGCACCACGATACAAGAAAAAGGGAAAAAAAGGTAGGAGTTGAGCAGTCATTGACAGCGCAAATTAGTAAAATACAGAAGCATCGGAGAAGACGAACCACGGACGGCGCCCATTGCAATATCCCACGTCCGTCCTTTTCCCCTTTCTCTTTTACGATATCCTCAATTTCTCCTCTGCATCTCTCCCCTGATTCCATCTCCTTCAATTCTCCCGGATTCTGGACTCCTTCACGCTTTGATCCAACCCAATGCCGGGTACACTTTCCGATCCGATTGAATTTTCGTTTCTCTCTACTTCCATTTCCGCGTCTCATATTCGATCCTCTTGTTTTTCTGTTTCAGGAGAATTTGAAGACGATGAGAGAGCCAGGGTTTTTGAACCTGAATCCTCTGAAGATGAGAGACGCCGAACTCGGTCTAAATCTCTTAGGAAGAGGGCCATCACTGCTTCTGCTAAATTTAGCAACACGCTAAGAAAGCAAAGCAGTAGGGTTGCAGATTGCCGCTTTGCTACGATTTCGGTTCATGAGGTCCGGGACGCCGGGGAGGAAGATTCCGTCAATAAGTTCCGCCAGGTTTTGATCGCTAGAGATCTGTTGCCACCTCGTCATGACGACTACCACACTATGCTCAGGTACCTCACCTGCTGTTCGAAAGCTGGAATCTTTTTATCTCGACTCTTTTCTGAAGTTCGCGTGTTTGATCCGGTATTTCTGTAGTTTGAATACTAATGGATATTTAAATGATCTGAATAAGCTTCTATAGACGACGCTGATGAAAGAATTGCTGGAAAATTTTAGATTTAGACGTCTTGTCGACAATTTATTAGTATAACTTGTCTTCTTACATCACTGTGCTTGCTGGCCGAATTGCCATCTTGCTAGATATTCACAATCACATCAATACCTCTATTTTATTCATAAACATTGTAATTCTTTATCATCTAAGCAAAACTTCCTGCCATCATTGCTAGGTTTCTAGAGAGTTTAATTTCATGAGAGACTTTTGGAGGAAAGGCATGCTCCCATTTGGTTAAGTTGGAGTTGTGTCGACAAGTTTCCTTGATACTCAAATGTTGTAGGGTCAGACGGGTTGTCTTGTGAGCGTAAGCTGGCTTGAAAATGAGACTCATTTGTTTTTGTAATGATGTTTGGTTTTGTCATTCTCCATTGTCCTTGTTCTTTTCCAGTTTTCATCCTTTATTTTCTTGCCACTTTTCTTCAATTGCTTCTGTTTACTAAGGACTGTCCTTAGTGGCAGATTTGGGGAGCACTCAAGAATATATGTTTGAAATTCATATAGAAATCAATATTATCTTTTGAAATACGCACTATACCAAGTAAATCATTTTGCCTTTGACGCGACTTTCAATATTCTATCTGAGAGAAGAATCAATTTTTGCTGAAGAGAGAAAAATAAACGGAACAAACAGGGAAGATAGTACATTCTATTAACCCAAGTCTTTGGAGACCTAAAAAAACTGCTCTTCTCCAATTGGGATTAAATAAGAAAAAAGGGATTAATTAAAAAAAAAAAAAAAAAAAAAAAAAAATTGTCGCTCCAAGAAGCAATCATCGTGGGTTGTCCTAGTGGTAAAAATGGAGACATAGTTTCAATAAATGGTTAAGGGGTCATGGATAATCCATGGTGGTCATCTACCTAGGATTTAATATGCTACGAGTTTCCTTGAAACCTAAATGTTGTAGAGTCAGGCGGGTTATCCCGTGAGACTAGTTGAGGTGTATAGTTGGCTTGAACACTCACGGATATAAAAAGAAAAAAAAGCACTCCAAGAAGTAAGATAACATAACAATCCCAAAAGAATTTGTCATTAGTGGCAGGTTTGAATGACCATAAAGCGTTTGAAGTGTACATACTTAGGGACTGCTGTCTACTCTTGAAATGATTCATAAGCTTGGATGTCCATATCTAATCAATCCAAGCTGTCGTGTGTTGTGTTTGAAGGTTGGGGAGGACATTTCCCCTCCATTATCCTTTGGTACTGTGGGGTGGTACACTGCAATATTTTGATTGTTCGCAGGTGTGTGATGCCTTGTTTTAATACTATTCAACTGTATGGTGGTTTCGAGCAGTTTGAAGGAGAAGAAAAATTAATGGGGTCAAGCTTGTCAAAGCACTGTTATGGGAAATTTGGGCCAAGAGAAATCAACAATGTTTGGAGGAAAAAGTTTTGATTGGGAGAAAAGGTGGAGCTGCCTAGATTCCATGTGTAGATCTAGTGACCTTGTGCAATTTCTAGTGAATTCTGTAATTATTTTTCCAATGTAATTAATACTAGCTGGGTTCTTTCTTGTAAATTCCTAAAGAGATTTGAACAAACTAATATTTGCTAAAAGTTTTCAGTCATCCTTGAAAACTTTGTTTGTGTTTTAGAAAAAGATTAAACCATCAGGTACGAGTGAGCATCACAAGGATAATGGGGACTTATTTTTGTAAAAGTTATTGCTAGTGTTCATTCCACCGAGAACCATACACCACATATACACTTCGACTTTATTTTGGACTTTTGAATTCCACAAGATTTTGTAACAAGTGGGAGTGCCTTCTAGTTTCGACTTATGTCATAAAATTGTGATTTACCATGGAAGAGAAATCAGATATGAGATTTCTTTTATTGCCTGTTACTTCTCTACAATTTTTTTCCTTTTGTCTCAGATTTCTCAAGGCTAGGAAGTTTGACATGGATAAAACTCTCAACATGTGGACTGAGATGCTCAGCTGGAGAAAAGATAATCATATAGATACTATTATGCAGGTAATGTGAGATGATGTCTTCTTCTTATATATATATATATATATTATATGTATATATATTTTTTTTCCTTTAGGTAAATGAGTGTTTCAAACATGAAACATCAATGACGCTGTACGAGAAGTTTCTGCTTGTTCACTTTTCATTACTTAACAGATGCTGTACCTAAACTGTAGGATTTCATATATGATGAATATGAAGAAGTTCAACAATATTACCCTCATGGTTACCATGGTGTAGATAAAGGAGGAAGACCTGTTTATATTGAAAGACTTGGAAAAATTGAACCTGGCAAGCTAATGAATGTCACCACGGTAGATCGGTTTTTAAAATACCATGTTCAGGGGTTTGAGAAGCTTTTTGCTGAGAAATTCACAGCATGTTCTATCGCTGCAAAAAGACACATATATTGTACAACAACGATACTGGATGTTCAGGGGCTGGTAATTTCTGAGCATATCTGAGTGTTATCATGTTATTGTAGTTTTGCATTGTATCTGCTGACGATGATATTGTTTCTTATAACTGTGTAGAACTTCATGAGCTTTGGAAAGCTTGCGCATGACCTTGTTTTGCGCATGCAAAAAATTGATGGGGAAAATTATCCTGAGGTTGCCTAAACTATACTTTATACTACATAGTTTTCTTACTTCAGGAGCATCTATATTTTTTTTCTCATACTCGCTACTCTGCAGACGCTGAATCAGATGTACATAGTAAATGCCGGCAGTGGGTTCAAATTTCTATGGAACACTGTAAAAACCTTTCTTGATCCAAGGACTACAGCAAAGATACATGTACAAAAGCCCCCTCAGTGAATTTTCATTTTTCTGAGCTTGCAACCATTTATGAATTTTGAGCAATGAAGTTGTTTCTTCGCTGGTTCTGTAGGTTTTGGGCTGCAAATTTCAAAATAAGTTGTTGGAGGTCATAGACTCAAGGTCTGAAATCCTTTCAAAATACTCTTGTTTCTAGTATATTCTTTTAATGTTGTCTTGATTTTTTTTCCTTTTACCAAATTGAAACGAATGTTTTCTCCTTAAACAGTCAGCTTCCCAACTTCCTCGGAGGAGATTGTTCGTGTTCAAATGAAGGTGGATGTCTTAGATCTGACAAGGGGCCCTGGAATGATCCTGAAATCATGAAAGTCTGATCCTGTTCAATTTAGGATGCTTATTATACTTTGTAATTATCAATTTCTAAAAATCTTAACATCCATCGGAGTCTTCATATTTATTATATAGTTAGCTTCATTACATAAAGCACGAAGATCATTGCTTGTTTTACCTAGCAGCTTGTTTTTGCCGAAGAAGATACTCACTTAAGGAAGGCTGACAATTTCTACAGCAGGAGCAGTTTTGAAATCAACTTTTTTAACTCAAAGGTGACCTTGTTGTTTCATAGCATATCTGGCTTCATTATATTTTTTTGCTGAGCTGCCATTTGTGATGCTATTTCTTTTCCTACTTGCAGATTGAGGGTAATGGAATATCCTCACCTGAATCGGGGTCTGAGGCAACTGCCACTGCGGGTGCTTCTAGCATCAGAAATTTTGTTTCGGTGACTGGCAGGGTAAGCATGATGGAAATTAGATACTTTTAAGTAAATTTGTAAACAAGAGGTTTTTTTTTTTCTTTTTTTTATTCAGTCTATTCTGGGGGTTTAATTGTTTATTACAAAGCTGGAGTTGATTCCTTCTGCTGTTGCAACACTAGGATGCTGTTTGTGATATAATTGTAATTGTTCGAAGCATATGCTCTGAAAAGCTGATATATAAGTCCGTCAGGATAGGTTTTAGGAATTTTCTTTTGGGGTCCCCTTGCATAAGAAGTACTTCTCTTTTAGGTCTATCATAAATCATGTCAAAAATATCATTGCATTTCAGGAAGTATAAAGGGAAAAGGTGCTGAAAATTGCCCAGTTAGTTGGTAAGATGTATGCTCTTTTAGCAGCTTTGATCTCATCAGCAGATCATATTATTGAGGAATAGTTTCTACAGTTTTATGTATATATCAATTATCTCTTCGTTTTTTTTTTTTTTTTAACTTTTTTTTTTTTTTTTTTTCTTTTATTTTTCTTTTTTTTTTTTTTAAAAAAAAAAAAAAGAAAAATAAAAGAAAAAAAAAAAAAAAAAAATTAATCCTCCTCCTTCTCTCTTTTGCCTCCCACTCGCCTTGTCTTTTATACCCATCTCTAAAATTTTTTTTTTTGTTTTTTGTAGGTCTAGAGTTTTTTTTTTAAAAAAAAAAAAAAGAAAAATAAAAGAAAAAAAAAAAAAAAAAAATTAATCCTCCTCCTTCTCTCTTTTGCCTCCCACTCGCCTTGTCTTTTATACCCATCTCTAAAATTTTTTTTTTTGTTTTTTGTAGGTCTAGAGTTTTTTTTTTAAAAAAAAAAAAAAGAAAAATAAAAGAAAAAAAAAAAAAAAAAAATTAATCCTCCTCCTTCTCTCTTTTGCCTCCCACTCGCCTTGTCTTTTATACCCATCTCTAAAATTTTTTTTTTTGTTTTTTGTAGGTCTAGAGTTTTTTTTTTAAAAAAAAAAAAAAGAAAAATAAAAGAAAAAAAAAAAAAAAAAAATTAATCCTCCTCCTTCTCTCTTTTGCCTCCCACTCGCCTTGTCTTTTATACCCATCTCTAAAATTTTTTTTTTTGTTTTTTGTAGGTCTAGAGTTTTTTTTTTAAAAAAAAAAAAAAGAAAAATAAAAGAAAAAAAAAAAAAAAAAAATTAATCCTCCTCCTTCTCTCTTTTGCCTCCCACTCGCCTTGTCTTTTATACCCATCTCTAAAATTTTTTTTTTTGTTTTTTGTAGGTCTAGAGTTTTTTTTTTAAAAAAAAAAAAAAGAAAAATAAAAGAAAAAAAAAAAAAAAAAAATTGAACTTCCTCAGTCTCTACATTGCATGCACCTAGCTTCCATACTCGTTAAATTTGACCCTTGGTATCCCTTTTTTATTTGTACATACATTTATTGCAACAAAATCACTCCTAAATGGGGTGGGGTGTGATGTGGACACTTTTATTTTTTAGTAGAGGACCAAATCCAATTAGTTCATTGATGCTATGATGAAAAACAGACCGTCCCAATGAGCTTGTTGAACATCATTTCCTTAGTTTCTTGCACTGGTGTGTAATAAAAATTTACCTAGTGGCATAAAGTGTTCCTGGAGATTGAGATTCAAAACCAGGCAAAATGATTGTATAATAGTGAAAAGATTTTCAAGAACAGTTTTAGAAAGTTTCTTGGTTGACCTATATGCTCCATTAGGGTAGCTAGAACTCATGAGCTTTTCCCAAGACTGCGTGTTGAATTCCTTGTCATATATTTTCCATCCTCTTCTAATAGCATGATCGTATATGAATTTTTGGATTTCTTTTTCATTCTTACTGTACCTACTGATATCAAAGAAAATGATCCATGTGTTGTCTGGTGAGATTAGTCGAGATGCGCATAAGCTGGTCTGGACACTCACAAAAAAAAAACAAATTAATTAATAAATAGAGATCCATGTGTCTTCCCATACGCTGCAGGATTTGATATTTCTTTCCTTCTTCTTTAAATTAGCATTGCCAGGGTTCATATTTTTTAACATTTCTTCAAGTAGCTTATGGGTTTCCCGCTAGATAAACATCAAACAAGTGACACGGTATTACCTCTTCCAATATGCTCCTGTCATAGAGTTGCCTAAGGTTATTTTTATTCCACAAAGCTGATAAATTAGTTCAAATTAAACAGACTAGAATGTTACATGTGACGGGCATCAATAGTTCTTTATTTTGGTAACTGACCTTGCCTTTGACTGGGTTTTTGTAAACGTTACAGATAATCCAAACGCTGATGTTCGACCAGCAAGGCAACTGAGGAAATTCATTCCTCAAGTTACGAGTACATTTGTTCATTTTGTATTCAAAATTTTTGCTTGTATATATCTACTAGTTCCTGGATTCCGGAGAATTTTCATGATTAGGCACGCTGAGAATCAGCCACGTGAAGCCTCTTCCGATAATCATTTGGAGGATTCAGGGTCTCGAGAACAATCTAAGAAGTCGGCAGTGGGCTCACTCTGGAAAAGGCTGCAAAATTTGGAAGTTATGGTGACAAAACTTACGAATAAACCTTCAAAAATCCCTCTAGAGAAAGAGGACATGCTTCATGAATCACTGAGTCGTATAAAATCTATAGAATATGACTTGCAGAAGACAAAGAGAGTAAGAAAATCTTCTTCCATAATAACCATAACGCTGAAATGTACTGTGCTTTAACTGATTAATTTATTTTCTTGTAGGCATTGCTTGCTACTGCATCAAAACAAGTGGAGCTTGCTGAATCAATGGAAAGTATAAAGGAAAACAACTTAGTTGTATGTCTCCAAAATACTTAGTTCTCCAAAAAAGTGTGCATAATCTTGTTTTTCCATTATGGAGAAGTCTGTTAACAATTGCCAAACAGGATTTCACTGATTAAGTTGCTCATCACAAATTGCAGGGAGCAAATTCATGTTGGCCTAGAAATCGAAAACCATTTTTGCACAGAAGTTGAGTGTCGTTGCCACCGGTTCGAAGTTTTGTCGAATTATCAATTCAGGTTCTCTCTCTTTCTCTTTCTCCAAGCCAGCTTTGTTAGAAAACATCTTCTTACTTCACTTCCCATTCCATTGTTCTTTCCAGATCTATCTAAGGATCGGAGGATGTTTCTCATCATAGAGAAGAAAATAGTATACACCATAAAAACAGAGTTCCTTTGTATAGAGCAGAACACAAAATATCACACCCACACACATAATAACTGTTCTTTTACATTTGTGTTGTACATGATTTACACAGTTTCTTTTTCACTTTTCTTTAGTAAGCCCTGAAACTGATACATAGATATAAGAAATATACATGACCTCACTCAGTTGTTTATTATATCAACTAACATTTGACTAAATATAGATAACATTTCTTGTTTTCCCCTTCTCCTTTTTTCTCCTTTTTTATCCATGTGTTGGACTTGGCACTGATTCTGAAATAGTTAAAATTATTTTATTATATTTAAAAGCACTTGAAACATGTTTTTAATCCTTCAAAATCAATTTTGATGGTATAAAAACCACGATTGGAATTTCATTACTTTATTATATTTAAAAGCACTTGAAACATGTTTTTAATCCTTTAAAATCAATTTTGATGGTATAAAAACCACGATTGGAAGTGTGAAATCAAATAATAGATTGATTTGAATGATTAAAAACATGTATCGGAATAACTTCTCCCTCATGTATGTTTAATCACAAACAATCCTTTAATATATGCTTCTTCAGAAGTAGTTCATTGTACGTGCTTTGGATTGAAAACAAACAGCATGAAAATTTTAAAATATATTTTAGTTTGCTACAAAAAACACTCAAGTTTTTAATAAAATAGACAAAATGGTAACCCTTTTTAAGGACTTTTGATGAAGCTATTGAAGCCATGCTGGAATAATCTATATTTGGTTGGCTGTAAATAAAAGCGGTCAAAAGTAGTAATCTGATGCAATATTTAATTTGGCCACCGAAGCTTTTCTGCAACGGAAAAAAACGGAGCTGCTTTGATGGGAATCGAACCAGTGTCTTCGACATGAAAAGACGGATAGATCTAGAAGCTTATATCGCTACCATATTTGGAATCTTTGGATATCAGTTCGAAGGGAGCACTGAACTAGTCGCTTATGGCCAAGCTTCTATCAGGCCTTCTCCCATTGTCCCCTTGGTAAAGCCCCTTCTTCGGAAGTGAAAAGCGAAAAGCCTTTCTTAGAATTAGATTAGTCTTTCCATGTGCTCTTGACGCGATGTCTCCTATGTGATCGAAACATCGGACGCACAATCGAGGAATCGTTAATTTAACTTAGAAAAATCTCTTCTTCATTTTCGGGCATTACTTTGGTGATAAGATAACAAACAAGCCAATTACGTCCAATGTATTAAATAGATGTAGTTAACCATAAAGTTTAGAGACCAAATTGAAGAGAATCTTACGTTTAGATTTACAACTAATTAAAAAGAAAAAGTTTAGAGACCAGATTGAAGAGAATCTTACGTCTAGATTTACAACTAAATAAAAAGTTAAAGTTCCTGAACTAAATAGCCAATAATATTTAAAATACAAGACTAAATTTAAATAATTCTGGAAACAAATTTCTATATTTGGTCAATAATGATCCACTTTTACATTAACCTTTCAATTTTATTCGTATTGAACTCTAGAATTTAAGTGTGACTCAAGTTCAACTCTATTCACCTATTAATTTTAACCCCTAAAAAGGGCCACAAATTTCATATAATAAATTTGAGAAATGCATAAGGTCAACCATCTGTCAAGTTTTAATTTGGCCAATTTAATTTTTCATTTATAAATAATAGGTTTTAAAAGGTGAAATTTTTGTATCCAAATCTAATTGAACTAATGTCGAATGATCCAATATTCTGAAAATAACGAAAACTAACTTTTTGCTTATGTTACGCACAAGCCAACATGAAATTCTCTTTAGTTCCCATTCGCAACCGCTATTCCTCAACTGTCGTGAATCAATGAGACCTACTTTGTGATTTCAAGGTGCGTCAAGAATTATCGATAAAGAAAGAAAAAAGCTAAACAGGACCGTGTCATCTTGCCAACTTATCAATCTAATAAGTGTAAGAAACATAATACTTTTCACGATAAGAATTATTTTGTAACAAATTATAGTTGATAGACCATTAATTGAGCATCACATACACGCAAAAATTAAGAAATACTTGAAAAAAAAATTGAATTTGAAACGTAGAAAATTATAATTTAGTAGGATGTATATATATATAGAAAAACAACAAGATTTTGAGAAGTTGTCCGAAATAACCCATTCAAGTTTTCATACCTATGAAATACCACATTTTTTCAAAACTTATTAAAAGAGTTTTTTATCGGGCATCTCGGTTGAGATGGACCACCAAGATTTAGATTAAAAATTAACTTTTTCATATTAATGATAGTTTTGGGCTAGGTAAAATCTTAACAGGACATCAAGATTCTATATATTTGGACTTTCTCAGTGAAATCTTGCCCAAGATCAAGATTCTATATATTTCGATATAAGATTTGGCATAAATTTTAGAAAGATTATGTATTGTTAAGAAAAATTAGTAAAATCTCGATTAATTTGCACGAAGTTTCACGAAGAAAACCCAAAAGGTGATCGATCTCGATGAGAATGCCCCAAAAGAAATTATTTCAATGCTTTGAAATATAAAATCATTTGAGGGTTATTTCTAATTAAGGTTGGCAATGTGGTCGGGCGAGGTGGGGGAGAATTCCCCATCCCCGTCCCTGCGATGTATTTCCCCCGTCCTCGCCAATTGAAGCCAGGGACGAGGATGGAAATTTTCGTAAGAGAAACAAGTCTCTGTGAAGACCCACCCTGAGGATCTGATTATGATCCTCGATTTGACTCCATCCCTAGTCAAACTAAAGATTCTCCACACCGATTGAGATGGAGACCCGTGGGAATTTTTGCCAAACCTAAATTCTAACCCTTTGGAAAGATTTTTGTTTCATCGGAGATGGAGATGGAATACTAAAAGATAATTGATTAAAACACCCATTTTTAAACCTAAAATAAATTTTGTCCCACTATTTAAAACTTAAGATTTCTTACCTCTCTCCTGGTATCATTTTCAAGCTAAGTTTACAAAACCACCCACTTTCTCTCTCTTTTTTTTTTTTTTTTTTTTTTTCT
>QLSR01000005.1:4686395-4755643 GCA_031780015.1 Citrullus colocynthis | reverse complement strand
TTTTTTTATATATATATATATATATATATATATATATATATATATATATATATATATATATATATATATATATATATATATATATAGTTTCATTTCAGTTTCGCTGGTTTGTTTTGTGCTTCTTATGTTCTTCATTTTATTTTATTTTTTTAAATTACAGATTTCCATTCATTCTAGTAGGTTCTTTCAGTAGTAGCTAATTTTAAGGTTTGTAAATTTGTTCTTCCAATAGCCGAATTTATTTCTAGGTTGTGGTTGTTTTATAATGTATTTGTGGATCTTTTAGTATTTGTTTTCTGTTTTTTGTTTTGTAGTACTGCAATTTTGTGTTTTCTTATATTAGATTGTACACCTTTCAATTTTCGGATGTTCTATAAAATAGATTTTATGTTAGGTTGATGATTGTTTTGTTTTTTACTCTAGTTTCAGCATTTGTATAGATTATGGAGAGTAGTAGTGGACATCTTAGTCAAACTAGTTCTAGTCCTAGTCTTACTCCTCCTGATCTTGTTGTTGCTAATACAATTGGAATTGGTAGTTCAAGTAAACCACCATTTTTGTAGTGTGTCTTGTCCTAAGTTTGACCGTCCTTCAATGGTAACAATTGCTAGAGACATTTATCAACCTTATCTTGAGGAAAAAAATAAGTTGGAATCATTTTTTCTTAGCAATTCTCAAAGGGTTTATCTTACAATTGACACATGGACTTTATTGCAAAATGTCAACTACATGTCACTCACTGCACACTTCATTGATTCATAATGGGTTTTGCATAAAAAGAATTTGAACTTTTGTCAAGTTGCTAACCATAAGGGTGAGATGATTGGCAAGGACATTGAGTGTTGTTTATTGGAATGGGGGAATGATAGAGTCTTTTCTATAACTGTTGATAATGCAAGTTTGAATGATGAGCTATTTCGTATATTAAGAAAATACTTAAAAGTTGGAAAATCCTAGTCTTGGAAGGTGAATCGTTACACATGAGGTGTTGTGCTCACATAATTAACTTGATTGTGAGTGAGAGGTTGAAAGAAATGCATGATTCCATTGCTAGTGTTTGTAATGCTGTAAGATATGTTAGGTCATCCCCTAAAAGATTGACAAAGTTTAAAGCTCGTGTAACGCAAGAGAAAATAGAATGTAAAGCTCTTGTTTGTTTGGATGAGACAACCAGATGGAATTTTACTTATCTTATGCTTAAGCATACACTTAAATTTGATAAAGCTTTTCAAATATTAGAGGAATAGGAGTTGGGCTATCAAGACTAATTTACTGAAGATGATCATGGAAAGAAGAGGATAGGGCCACCATGTAATTCTAATGGGAAAAATGGTGAAGTGTTTGTCATGTTTTTGAAGGTGCTCTATGATGTCACTGCGAAGATAAATGATTCTTTATGTGTGACTGCTAATTCTTACTTTCATGAGATGTGGGGTATAATGAGCTTTTAATTGGTTGGAGCAACGAACATAACTCTATTTTTACATAGTATAGCTATAAATATGAAGACAAGGTAAGATAAGTATTCGGGTTTATTTGACAAAATTAATAAGCTTGTATTCCCAATTGTGGTGCTTGACCCTCGATACAAATTGGATTATGTGGGCATTTGTTTTAAAAGTGTTTATGATGATGTTATGGCTAAAGCTCTTGTTGATGAGATTGAGGCTTATTTGATGGGTTTATATAATTTTTACAAATCACAAGTTGATGGCTTTGATGGGGATTTGAGTGCCCAAAGTTGTGTTCATGAACAAGTTGAATCAAGTGATAGTTCAAGATTATTGAGTTCGGGAATTATTGTTGAACTGACCCAAGTGGTAGAGTATTATCACGATGCAAGAGAAGAAGCGAAGAAAGAAATACTCTAGAATTTAGGAATGATGTGGATCGATATTTATCTGACCCTTGTGAAGGGCTAAGTGATCATTTTGATGTTCTGACTTGGTGGAAACTAAATGGCTTTAAATACCGAGTTTTATAAAAAATTGCTCAAAATGTATTTTTCATCCCAATGTCTATTGTGGCTTATGAATCAACATTTAGTACGAGAGGGAGAATTCTTGATTATTTTAGAAGCTCCTTGTCGCCTAAAACAGTGTAAGCTTTGATTTGTACACAAAATTGGATCAATGGAAAAACAGCCTTATTAGATCTTCCTCTACAACTTGAAGAAATAGAGATTTGTGAAAAAATTGAGAGTGATAAGTGGTGACTCTAACTAATTCTTATTCATTTGTTACAATTTATCATTTACTTTTATATGACATTATATACTATTATTTATAAACAATTTACTATTGTTTTTCTAGATAATGTCAAGTCCTCCATCATAACACAAAAAATGAAACTCCATGAGAGAGTGATAAGTGGTTGACAATTTTCATGGTAAGTCGAATGTTTTAATTTATTTACATTTCTTTTTAATTATTGATTTATTGTATTTAAACTACTTACTTGAAATGTTTTAAATTTTTAGGACCAAACCGAATGCTCGGGATGTCAATTATTGCAATTTTAGAGAGTCTGGTTCATAGTTTAGTCGTTGATTCTTAGGTAATTGTAATCTTATAGGATTAAGAACTGTGTTGCTATGTATTGTATTAATTTGTTAATGTTGTACTATTTTGTTTGTCAACTATGGATTCATGGATATGGATATGTTGAATTTTATCTTGATTTTCATGAATATGGATATGTTGAACTTTGTATAAATTATTTATGGATTTTCATTTTTATGCCAATTAGTGTTTGAGAACTATTTTGTACTTTATCCTGGATCAATGTGTTTTATATTTGTTGTCATAATGTTTCTAAATTTACCAAAAAAACGAGAATGAAAAAAAAAAAGATGTTTACCATCTCTAGCACTCCATTTTCATGAGCGTCGTAGGGGTGGTCATGCTCATGCCCCAAGCACAATGTGTCACACATGGGCACATGCTTGAGGTGTGAACATGATCGAAGCCCCAATGATAGCAGGCGACATGACAACAAAATGTGCATAGTGGAGTGGGGTCGGATGCCTTTAGATGTCTAGCATGAACCTTGTAAGTGCGATATGTAATTGTGCTGCTTGGTAGGCAGGTGGTGGTGCGACTAACTATGCACGATGTGGAGAGGCCAAGCGCTTTATGCTACTACTTGCCTATAGTGTGGCCTATGTTTGATCCCTATCCTTGTCCTACCCATATTTTAATCTCTGACCTTGTAAAATTTATTGTGTGATTTCATAGGGATCAGGTGGAGAATCCTCGTAAAGAATTCATGGGATCGATTTCACGAGATAAATTATTCCTCATTTAATTTTCTTAGAAAAAATTTGATAACATATCACCGTCGTCATCGTCATCATCGGAAAATCTCTCTTTCTCTCTTTCTTTTGTATGGAAAATCTATTTAAATAGTGAATTGTCAGGGACTAAATATTCTTTAAAGATAAAATTATACCAAATGATATTCCATGTGCTATCAAATTGAAGATAATAATCATTTAATTTACTCGGGGAAGAGTCAAACATGAATCTTGACAATGGATGCCAAGCAACATAGAACAATAGAGAAACACATTAAACAAGACATCCTAACAAATTACTTGTAGAGGGTGTAAGGTAACAGTGTGAACACAAAAGTTGTGGTCCCACCAAATGTAATAAATAATAGCACATCATGCGGTCCGTGACATGTGCCATGCTTTTCAGTATAGGTGATTGTCTACACTAAAAGGGTAAATCTAGTCAACTCATGCCTTGTTGAAAGATCCTATAGGAGAAGCCACACAACAAAAGCACCCCCTAAACAGCCTGACTAAAGATGCAACCAAGTAATAAATGGTCTTGAGACTTAGCCCCTTGACGACAAATAACACAATCACTACAAACATTAGACCACCGATGTCGAATATAATCACACATTTGCATCTTATCTCGCATAACGAGCCAGACTATAAAAGAGTGTTTGAGAATGTAACCTTAAAACCAAAAGAAACTAGACCATGACACCAGGGAGTCTAAAACGGCGAGTCTTATAAGGAATGATGACCGAAACAACTCCAAAACAATAAGGAAACCAAGTAATGTGACCCCCCTGTCCAACTTCAACTATTGTAGAATAATCTTGCCCCTAAAGGTCTATTCTCTCTATTCAACTACAAGGGAGTATTTGAGTTAAGAAGTTGGGAAGTAGGGAGTTTGTGAACTCCACTAATTGTTTGGCCTAAAGGAGTTTGTAGATCCCACAACTGTGAATTTTCAATTTTGTAACTTATTAACTCTTTGTGGGTTCTAAGAGTTCACAACTCTATTTCATAAATTCACAATTCCATTCCTTGCCCCAAACACCCCTGAAATGACCTTGAGACATCAATTTTAACAATTCATATCGATGAGATAGATGTTGGTGAGCTTGAATCAAAAGATATAAATAATAATAGAACTTCAAATTTACAGAAACTAGATTGAAACCAAGATAAATCAATGAGAGTTAAAAATATGATGTAACTAGAAATTGTAATATAACATAAATTTATTAGGATTTAACGAACAAATTAATACTTTTTCTAAATAAAAATAACTTTGTAACAAGCTATACATATTGTTCAAAATATTACAAAATTTACGAAGATTTAGAAAATGTTCATCATTTACAAATGGAAGACTCATGTGCTTAAATTCACATGTCAAGTCAAGTTATTGTTTATGAACTATCCTACTTTATTTGAAGTTTGAACATTCCTAAATTCAATATTTTGAGAAATAAGAAAAAAAAATAGTGATGACAAAAAAAATATTTATTTTAAAAATAATATATTTATTTTAATTAAAAAGAAGCCCAAAATGGATACCCATATTTTCAAAGGCCCCTTCTTCATCGTCCTCTTCATGTCCAGCCCACTACTCGCAGAGGTCGCATAGTCCCCCATTTTCAACTCCATCGAAACCAACCTCGACGTTGGAGACTCAGTGTGACAGAAATTAGGGACAAATAGGGTTTCTCAACGATGCTTCATGGCTGACATTTGCAGGAACGTGCTGTGTTCTTGGGCAATTTTCCTTCCATTTTAATTCAACCAACTTTTTTCCTCGCACAAAACCCTAGGGCAGACCAACCTGAGGGAACCAACTCTCTGGGTTCTCCAATAATAGCCCTCCCAGCTTCCAATTTCTTCACTCTCCTCGAAATTCAGGTGATTATTTCGTTGCTTGCTGGTTTTTGGTTCAATTCTCGGAAACCCTAGAATTTTAAATTTGGGGATTTGCCAGGGGTGCAATGATTTTGGGTTATTCTACGTTAGGGATTTTAATGGTTATATGATTGTGTTTCGTATGGGTTATGCAATGTGATTGCGTGCATCGAGGCTAGTGTTGCAACCCGGTTGATTCATGATTAATAGACATGGGCACAAAAATTTATCGTGTTTGATGCATATGCATGGAAAATTCCATTGATTTTGTTGAAATGGTAAGTCTATTGTTTCTGAACCTTCATTTCATCCGTCATGGACACGCACGTTTGGAAATTTACAAGTCAATTAGTTGCAGCTCCCATGCTTTAGCGGGTACTGTAGCTAGTTTTCATATTTCACGTTATTCATGTAACCTTACCTCTTAATAATTCATTTCATCTGTTTATTTAGTTTACTCGTTGTCATATAGTTGGTGCCACAGATGCTGGTTTCAGAGTATTCCACCTTCGCCCAAATCATTTTGTGTCTATGTATGCTATATACTGACGTATATCTACTATTAGCTATTTTAAGCAATGATATCACACTTAGAACAGCTCAGTCGTGTTTTGTTCTTTTCCTATGTGTGCGTTTCCTGTTAGAGGGTATGTATCTCAAAGTTTTACCCAAACTAGACTTGGTAAAAGGATGTAACGCATCATCAATATTGGAATTTAAGTCTAAGTTGGTTAGACACTTACTTTCTCTTCCATGGTTGGCATAGCGATCATTACGGCCAATGAAAAAAAGTAAATGGCATAAGGGGATGGGTTTGAATTTGATGGCTACCTATGTAAATTATGTGAGTTTCTTGGCAACCAAATGCAGAAGATTTAGGTGGTTGTCCTTTGAGTTTACTAGTTTAATCGAGGTACGCTTTAGTTGGGATGTACACTCATGGATATCTAGAATAAAGAAAAGATAACCATTTCTCTTTGAAATTTATGTAAAATATATTTGATAATTTCAAGGATTGACTAGATTGCCAAAAACAGATAGAGGTTAGCCCACTTGGTCTGATATTATGAGCTTCCTCTTGGAATCACTTTCAGTTTGTTTATTGTCTTTATAGTGGATTGAGATTCAGATTTTGGGATTAGAAGAAACCTCTTTAAGCAGATCTGTCTGTGATGGAAATTTAAGATGTTCTTCATAAGGGTGGTTGAGATCTTAAGAAATCAATTTTTGTACAAGGGTACAGTTCTTCAGCACTTGAAGATTTCCTTGAGTTATGACTCTGCCAATATGCCAATATGATGTTGTAGTTGTTTTTGGGATTTTTGGTTGTCTCTGATACTTAGCAAGTGAATTATTTTTCTTTTTCTGAATAGTCAAAAGTCTTTAGAGGTTTCCTTTAGGAATGAAAGAAGAGAGCAATGGTTTAATTCATTTTTTACCTTGATTGACATGCTTGGAAAGGTCATTGCTGGTAACATTAAGCCTACAATAATTGGCATTGTCTTTCCATTAGCAGGCAAGTTTTTCCTGTGTTCAAGTCGAGCAAGAAAGCCAGAATTCAGAGTTTTTGTTTTTTTTTTGTTTTTGTTTTTTGTTTTTTTTTTTTTTCGGTTGAAAATTTCTTACCCAGATTCTTCCTCAAGGCAGGTATTTATGCCCCTTGATTCTGTGATGGGTACACTGGAATTTTGTAGCTGGTTGTTGTTTGTAGATTGGAGCGTGCTACTATATATTAGTTTTGGTTGTGGAGATTTTCTCTAGCTTACACCCTAGGTTGGAATTGTTGCTCTTTTTCTCTTTATGTTTCCCTTTCTAAAAAAATGTGAACATTATTAGATCTTGTTCGTAGGAGTATGTAGTTTTGAATTTAACCAGCAGCAGTGAAAGGAGAAAGTGACAGAGAAAGGGTTCAAATTGGGGTGGCAACTTATCTAGAAACTAGAATATATAATATTCTAATAATTTTTGGACAAATACTAGGTAATTGTCTCATGAGAATGGTTAAATGTGCAAATGTGTAAATTGGCCTGGACACCCACAATCATGAACAAATGAGTAGGATAAAATAAAATCTCTTATTTGTTCATATTTATTTTTATGAGAAACAAAGAATACTATTCAAACGACAAAAAGCCTCATCAAAACAACCTCCCCTGTCTGAAAGAAGGATTACAAGAAGACCTTCCAATCAAGGAGAATGGTGTCTTAAGTGTAGTTACAAAACAAGCTGTGTTGAGCACTCCAAGTAGAGGACGTAAACTTAACAAAATCACTAATAAAGGGAAAAAAGACACTTATCAAGGAAAATCCTCACGTCTCTTTCCTTCCAGAGGAGCCACGGAATTGTTCTAGCAACGTTCTTCCAAAGAACTTTAGGCTTATCTTTCACTGACCAACCAGAGAGAGCTTCCCAGTCATAACTGCATAGAAATCTCCAATCGGATTACAGTCCTGAAGGCCAGAAAATCTGCCTAAAAAAATTCCACATATCAACAGCAAACTTACAGTGAAGAAATGAGTGGGTGATAGACTCATCACTTTTGCAGCACATCACACAAATATTAGGGGAACAACACAAGCTAGGGAATAATTTTTGAACAATGTCCATAGAATTGATACTATTTAAAGCTATGATCCCCTAAGAATTTCATTCTCTTTGGGACAATACCATCCCAAATCTGCAGACAGAGATCTTTGTCAACCATTCTTCTTTTCTGATGAACAGCTTCCAGAGCAGATTTCGCAGAAAAGGCACTAGACTTGTCCAACTTCCACACAAGCGCCTGATCCCTATGAGCGGGAACACAAGGCTCCAGCAACAAAGCCAAAATAGCCATTCTTCCAACTCTCTTATCGACCTCTTCTCATCCCCAAATCCCGGCCGTTAACAGTCCAGACATACTTATCTTATTTGTTTTGTTTTTTTTTTTTGGGATGGTATCTTATTTGTTTTGCGGAGGATACAAATGAATAGTTTATGCCATCTTAGTGTATAACCTCAACATTGAGGCCATTATGAAGTTCTTAGACATAAACCTGAGCTTATGGCTTTAGATATTTTCTATTATTGGAAGATCTAGTATAGGGTTATAGGTTATTCTTTATTAGGAACTTTGGATAAGTTTTTCTGCTGAACATCATTATGTGTGTGTATAAATATATTCCCTAGGCTAATCACATAATTAGTCCCTAATGCTTGTTTCATTTTTTTAATTTTTATAGCTGAAAATATCAATTTGATATTTCATAGTTTCATGTATTGAACTTTTTCAAGTCCTTAACATTTAAGAATGATGATGCATGAATTTCGAAAATGATATTTCTTTTATGAGGTTATAAATAGTCAGTATAATAGCCTTTTAATGGGTTCATTTTCCATGACAACAAGCATTTTTATTTTGAGTTGGATAAGACTATTTTCCTGGTTTTTAAGGAGTGAGTAGGTTTTAGATATTATGCGTGATTTTAATAGCATTGTTTTTTAGAATGAAACGTAATGAATTTCAGCCACTGTTTTCTTTTTTTGTTTGTTGTTCTCTTTTTTTTTTTTGTAATGGGAAACAATTTCATTTATTCAATGAAATGATACAACAGATTTCTTTCATTGGATATGAGAGAATTTAAGCAATAACTATTAAAAGGAACAATATTTTTACACATACACCAATATTGAGCAGTAAAAAATGAGGCTTCTAGGAACTATCATGGGTTGACCTAGGCTTCAATCCATGGTGGCCAACTGCCTAGGATTTGATATCCTATGAGTTTCCTTGACACTCAAATGTTGTAGGGTCAGGTAGGTTGTCCCTTGAGATTAGTTGAGATGCACATAAGCTAGCCCCGACACTCACGTATATATAAAAAAAAAAGAGGCTTCTAGGAGTTCGAATGGGGAGCATTCTTCTTGAAAAAAATCAAGAGATTCTTTCATTCAAAATCTTCCAAATAATTGCCCTCACAAGACCATGCGGGATTGCAAAAAAGGATCTCCAAATAGTGACTTGAGTAGAAGGGAGTGTAATATAATAGGATTTTATTGGCTCCATTTTCTATAACAAAAAGCACTTTCATGTTAGGAAAGTTACTACGTTCCAAGACATATGAAATGCATAGCTTTTCGTTTTTGTTTTATTAGGAGAATATGATATACTCATTTTTTTTTTTCAAATTTAGAGAACTTTTAATTCAATAAGCTAAATGTTTGGGTTCTTCTTTTTAATAAGAAAAATAATTTAGTCCCTATTGTTTTGGAAGTTTCAATTTAGTTCCTTACGTTTTAAAAATTTTCAATTATATCCTTCTTGCTAATGATTGTTAAACATTGGTTGGTGAGAAGGTCATGGCCTTATATTTAGTGAATTGGTAACCAATTTAGAGGAGTTAGGCCACACTGAGAGAGGCAAATTCCTACTTCAGATTTTAAGAAGTTGACATATATTTTGGCTTTTCTTCTCTTTGGTGGTCCTAACTCCTCTAAATTTCTACCAATTCACTTATGATGAGGGTATAATTGAAAAATGTAAAAAATGTAAGGGACTAAATTGAAAAGTTTTAACAATAGAGACTAAAAAAATACACCCAAAAGTTAGGGACTAATACAAATATTTAGCGTTTATTTAATTAAATGTCAAAAATAAAATGTGTTTCAACTCTATATAAACATTTTCACCTGTGAATTTTATAGTTTTGTGATCGTGAGGATTTGATTGAAAACAAAATCTGTTTGTTGAACAATGAGATTTTCTTAAAGATGGGGACAAAATTGGAGATTTGGCACAATCGTAAGGAAAAAGAAATATGTTTAGCCTACTTATTTAGCAATCCTGGAAGTGATAGCGTGCCTTTTCCTATTTTTAGACGACATTTCTGTGATTATTCACCTATGATTTTCTTGTTTACTGTGGATAAAATAAGGAAGAGTTTTTTTTATCCCCTCTTCTTCTACTCTTCTTCTACCTAGATGTTTAAGGCAAGATCAGAGGAAATACAACTTTAGGGGCAGGGGAAGGAGAACCTGCTCCTTAAGGAACCAATTACATTGTACCCCCCTTCATTTTTGTATATCAACGGAATAGGGTAATTACAAAAGAATTGGTGATAACTATGAACCCACCAAAAGGCAATAAGCTGAAAGTTCCCACAAAAAACTTAAAATCAGTAGGGACAATTTAAGTTTATTCCAAATTTTAGTTTGTGGTGTAATCTTCATAGCAGACATCTTTTTGTTGTTTTATTTTGAATTCTGCTGGTTGATAGGCTGAATATGATGTGGTGCTAGGTATGCTTGAGTACTTATATTGTGAGCTTTATTTTTCATCCTGGATTCATTGACAATGGTTTACTCCACTGTGTGTGTGTTTGTATATTTCTATTGGATATAGTTCAAGTTATCATGGGCGTGGGTTTGACTAGTTCCATATGGTGGTTGATGTCAAACTTGTGCACTTTAACCTTTCAAAACTTGATTTAGTTTCTGATATTTGATTGTATTCTATTATGGATTTTCAAGTTTTGAGCATTTTACTTTAATGGTTTTGATGGATTAGATTGATGAGAGGAAATTATTGTAGGTAATGATGCAGGAATGCATGGATGTTGCTGAAGTCTGCTTTCTTAGTAAATGCTGAGGCTGATTCCATGGGAGGAGTTGTTGACGGTGGAGTTGGAATTGGTTTAAATACCTCTCCACGCAGAGCAGCAATTGAGAAGGCTCAAGCGGAGCTCAGGTACCAATTTCTGTTTTTTTATTATCTTTATGCATTTATTCAATTTTAGACATTACACGTGCCAAATGTATAAGAACATAAAACAAATTTCCATGTGCTGATGGCAGACAAGAGTATGATGTTCGTGAGGAAAGGAGGAGGGAACTTGAATTTCTTGAGAAAGTAAGCTTATCTGATATTTTGTGACACTGTTTTGTTGCATGTTCCCTCTATAATGGATTATCACCTTCTATAAAAAAAATAGTTGATGTAACCAAAATTCTTTTCTTGCTTCTTTAGGGTGGAAATCCTTTGGACTTTAAGTTTGGGAATACCACTTCTGTTAGTCAGTCTACGTCACTTGCTGATCAGCTTCCTGACCAGCTTGGTAATAGGTATATCTTTCTGTTTTCTATCAGTTGGTGAATCTTTTTGCATTACTCAACTGCGCTTCCCTTTTCTTATTCCTTGTTCTTTTCTTTGAATAATTCAGTGAAGCTAAGGGTAGTTTTGTGTTGACTGCTTCACCTCATGGGGACTCTGTTGAAAGTAGTGGCATACCAGGACCCCCAACTACTTGTGAACCAAATAGTGCTGATAATCTTTTGCTCTTGCGTGGTGCTAATGAGCTATCTGGAGGGGAAAGAACCTCACGACGCCGTAGTTCGAAAGCTGCTGTTGCTCCATCTGAACAATCATCACAGTTGGATGGGAGCCAAAATAACAAGGAAACAGAGGATTCTGCTATTTTTCGCCCTTATGCTAGAAGACGATCTAGATCAAATAGAGATGGTGGTAGATCTAGTTCATCTGATATAGTCAGGAGTCATGGTGGTAATACATTGTCTTTAGCTACTCGTCAGGAAGCAAGGGAATTTAAGGGGATGGTACCTGAAACGTGCAATGAGAAGAACCAGTCCCTTTCTAATCTAAAGTCCTTAAGCTCAAATGGTGACAACATATTAAAAACGGTAACTGCTGATGGTCGGTTGGATATGGAATTGAATGGTACTCGTGATCCTGACACAACTCCTGATGCAACTACTGCCACAACAAATGGCAGTCCCCCTGAAAGTGAGTTCAACAATTCAGCTTTGAGATGCCTAAAGGACAATTTACACAAGCAGGCATGTCAAGTCATTGCCCAACAAGCACGTACAGGGGTGGGTTTTCAGGGACCTGATGTTGTTGGAAAGGAAAGAGAGTTGGTCCCAGACGTTGTTGAACCGCCAACTTCTGTGGCCGCAACTAAAGTTGAAAGTGAAATTACATCTGCTGGTGTACATGGGTGTAATGAATTGACAAAAGATGGTAAAATGCCTAATGGAGGTCAAAATGGAAATGTAGTATTAGGGAAAAAGCAATTAGATTTGGTGTCTTCTAGCAACAAAAGTAGACTAGGTTTAGATGTAAATATGGATATTGATTTGTGTCATAATTCAAGGAAAGTTGATTCAGAGAGAAATTCTATTGAGCAGTTGGCAAGTTCTGATAAAACATCATATCAGATTGGTACTGATGGAATGCTGGAGAAGGAGGCCATGGCTTCAGACAGTTCTCCTGTTACTCACGATGATGTTAGTCATCAGAATATCTCTAGCAATGGCTCTGCCTCTAGAGATGGAAGGGACAGCCATACTAGTAGACCCAACTTACATAATGAGGTCAATAATGTATCTGATGCAAAGGAAGTGGAACAGAGTGGCAAGAATGAACAGGGAATTCACAAAAAGAAGAATACTGTCTCAGGGGAAGATTCTAAAGAATGCAAAGAGGATCTTTACTCAGAGCAGCCTGAAGTCCCTCTGGACTCATCCAAAAATGAGATTCGTGAGCATACTATGTCTGGTAGAAATTCTTCTGCTTTATCTGATGTTCAGGGTTTTTCTGGTCGTGAGTCGAAACAGGCAGACAAAGCTTATGAAGATTCTATTCTGGAGGAGGCAAGGATAATTGAGGTTGTCTCATTTTTCTCTTAGGATTGTATTAAACTTGCTTGCTGCATAACATGGAATTTTATGATTAGTTTCTTTGCTAAGTTTTTGAGGTTTGGCTTTGATGTTAACAGGCTAAACATAAGCGGATTGCAGAACTTTCTGCTCATACACAACCATTAGAGAATCGACGAAAATCCCATTGGGATTTTGTGCTAGAAGAAATGGCATGGTTGGCTAATGATTTTATGCAGGTAATTTTATTGATATAACGAACATTGAACCACATATATTTGCAGAGTTGAATTAAGTGTTCTCATTTTAACATTATGCGTGAAAGATCCACTAGAAAATTAATGATCTCCAGTTGCATCATCTAATATCTGTTATCTTTTGCTTATAGGAACGTATTTGGAAGACAACTGCAGCTACTCAACTATGTCATCGTGCAGCTATCGCTGCTCGGTTGAGAAATGAAAAACAGAAGAACTGTGGGAAGATAAAAGAAGTTTCCCACTCGTTGGCAAAGACTGTAATGCAGTTCTGGCACTCAGTTGAGGTGCTTCTATATAATGCTTCAGAGTATTTTTAAAAATCTTGTGGTTTACTAAACGTAGGAAGATGGTATAATTGTATAATAAAGTCTCTCATACCAAGACTGAAAACTTCCTATTGGGGATATAAACCAGAAGTTCTTACTGCTTTCTGATTTTGTAGAATTCGTTTAACCACTTACATTGACTCTTTTATTTAAATTTCCTGTTTAATTCTGTATTTCACCTAACTTGTTTAGCCGTTCAATTTTGTCCATTTCTTCTCACATGCAGTCTCCATGGTTAGTATATTTGCACCTTTCCCCTTGTATGTCTTGTAGCTAAAGACCAGTACACACATGTAAAATCTATACAGTCGATTTCTATATTCCTTAATTAATGACTATTCATATGTGCATGCCTTTACCCATAGATGTACAATGTAATCCATGTTTTTATGTTGTCATGGTCTGTTTTCATTGTAGCTTATGCCTCATACGTAATATAACTTGATTAATCAGTAGTTCTAAAAAAATAATTATCTTTATTGCTTTGCTTTTTAAATTGTTTTATTACCTCGTAGTTATATGTGTCACAATGATATGCCAGGAGCCGAGCAAAGAGGTGGAGCTGCGACACCCAAAGAATAGGATATCTACATCTCTGAAGGAATATGCTCTGAGGTTTTTGAAATGCAACAGTTCTCTTTGCCCTCAGCATGCGGAAGCACCAAAAACCCCTGATAGGATATCTGACTCATGGCATCTTGAAATGCCATCGGAGGAAAAGCTGAAAGAAGTATGGGCTGTAATAAACAACTTGACTTTTCTTTTTGTTACTACATTTGCACCTATCATTTAGTCCGTCATGTCCTTTAATCCCTTCTCTCTCGCATATGCATGTCTGACACGGACATGTTCTCACACTATATTTTCTTCACAGTTTATTATTTTTAAAGATCTTTCACTTTAAGACCATGGAGTATGTTGCATGTTTCTTGTCTTTAATCTTTCAAATTAAGAGGATGCTAGATTAGCTTTTTGATTGATCATTTGTGAAATATTTACGTATTTAGCTTTGACTTCATAGGTAAGCCTCTTTTATACAATACCAATTGGTGCGATGGATACATATAGAAGATCTATTGAAGCTCTTCTGTTGCGGTGTGAGGTCAGTGTCTATCATTACTGTTTGTGGATATTGATGTGATGTCTGCCTTTTTTAATGTCCAAGGAGAGGGGAATTGAGATGACAAATAAATTCCTTCCCTCTGTTTTGTTTCTTTTAATTTAAATATATATATATATATATATAATTACCTGTGAATGAGTTTGGATTTATTTTCTTTACTTAAAACTAAGCCATTCCATTTCTGTTTTATGGATTGTTTTTTGGAAAGTTTTAATACAAACTTTTTAGCAACTTAATTGCCTCGAGTTAATATTTAGTCTGTTGGTTTGGTAGTTCTTGCTCATATGCTGAAATGAAATTTGCAGAAAATTGGTAGTTGCATGCGGGAAGAAGTTGAGACTTCGTTGTATGATACTTTAGCAGGTAATGCTAGTAATTCATGGATTATTATTCGTTCTTTCATTGTTGATTGCTGTTAGATGATTCTGAAGTTGGAGTTTTGAATTTTCTCGATGTTAAGATAATGCATTTGATGAGGAAGGAGAAGCATGCATGTATTTTGAAAGTAGCAAATCATCCAAATTTGTACAAAAGAAAAGAAAACACTCCATTAAATCATACACTGGGAGACAGTACGAAATGGGAACTGATTTGCCTTATGGACGCGGTGCAAATGGGACTCAACAGTCTATGTTAATAGGAAAACGGCCTGCTAGTCTTAATGTTGGTCCAATACCAACAAAAAGAATGCGTACTGCATCAAGACAAAGGGTTGTTAGTCCATTTAGTGGTGGAGCTGCCTTGGTTTTGCATGGTCAAGCTAAGACAGATGCTTCAAGTGGAGACACCAATTCTTTCCAAGATGATCAAAGTACTTTACGTGGTGGATCCCAACTCCAAAAGAGCATGGAAGTTGAGTCGGTTGGGGATGTGCAATATGATTCTGCAGAAACATCAGTGAAATATAAAAAGAAGAAAAAGGCAAAACATCTGGTATATATAATCTTTATATATTGACACAAATGGTTTCCTGCTGGTACAGGGGTACCTATTCTCGTTTTTATTTTTCATTGCTGTCTAAGTTGTTCAAGTCAATATGGTTGCAGGGCTCCATGTATGACCACAGATGGCAGTTGGATTCTGCCGTTTTCAGTGAACAGGTGAGTTAATGCTCTTTTTCATCAAAGGTTACTCTGGCGTGAATATGCTGTTTCCTCATCTTCTTTTATTGATCGTGACAGTAGTTAAGTCCCCACCCCCACTAATGTGGAGATTCTGTGCTAGTTCAAAGTTAAAACTAAACCTAGGAATCTTGGAGGCTTCATCAAGCATATGAGGTTTAATGTGAATCACTTACTCTCATACTGGCAGTATAAATAGCCAGTTTAGTCAGAAACCTTGCCATGAAGACTTTTAGATCTTGTAAACTAAAGCTGATTATCGATGCAATGCACTAGGTGCTATTGCAATTGATATACCTTCTCAGCTGCTTTCTTTTCAGGGAACATAAGATGTATATCTTTTGTCTGTTTGGGGGAGGGTTGGTGGAGGGGAATTCTATTTATTGTTACTAATTTAACTCAACTGTTGTAATTGTCAAGCAGTCGACTCCTTCACAAAACTGCCTTATTCCTTTTTGGAAGGTAGAATAAAGAACACTATTCTTGATGAATTGGGGGCAGGTGCATTTAGTTAGCAATCAGATCAGGATGATCTAGCAGTACTGTTGAAGAGTCTGAACCCTGAAGCCATTTTTTCTGAATAAATTATTTTATGTAGCCAATATTTAATTTATGACAACATGGAGGTCAAAAGCTATATTTTCTAACAGTGGATTTTTAGCTACTTTTGGTGGATGTTATGGAGAAAATTTGAAACTAGTTTTCTGTTTTAGCGCAAGCCATCCTCATTGGCATAATTCCAATAATCTATGCACATTAGTCACTTGTGGCATGAAAAACTTGGGTAATTGAATTTAGAACTTTCTCAAGCTGAGCTCAATGATAACTACATGAAGATGTGGTCAATTGGTAATGCGTACATTGTGGCGTTACCAAATTGCATGGCTTACTAATAGACTCAATTAAAGTTCGGATTCTTTAAAAAAAAAAGGAAAAAGAATAAGAAAAAACACAAGGACATGTTTATGTGTCTGTTATAAGTTTGTTGTTAGCTCTTGCTGCAACATTGCGCTAATTTCTAAATAAGATTGCTTTATTTCATTTTTGGAGGCAGGATAAGATGAACACATTACTTGATTTTTGCATTGCTAACTCTTGATATTTTGGAGATTTTTTGGGGCATCAGAAATAAATCTTTTTGATGAATGTTTAAGTCTGAAATCTCTCTTTGGTTTTCCTTTCCCTAGTCTCCCCCTCTCCTCGGGAGTTAATCTATAAAATGAGGTTGCATATGGTAGAGGGTGATTGATAGTGCATGAGTAAGTTTCAGTGGATATTTAAAAAATCTAATACAATTAGCAGTCTATTGTCAAACGTGAGTTTTGGGTTAATAATGTTTATTTCATTGGTTTTGTCTTGTTTTGTTTCATATTCGGATATTGACCACATTCATGGTTCTTTATAATCTGCAGAGGGATAATTCCAAAAAGAGATTGGATAACCATCATTTTGAATCTAATGCAACTAGTGGTATTTTTCTTTTCCTTCTCATTTTTTCTTAGATTGTATAATTTTTTTTTATCAAATCGTTTCTTGTTCTCAATCTTAATAGGGTTACATGCACAACATAATGCCAAGAAGCCAAAGTTAATGAAACAATCAATTGATAACACCTTTGACAATATAAATCCAGTGTCTGGATCCATACCTTCTCCCGTTGCATCCCAAGTCAGTAATATGTCAAACACTAATAGAATCATTAGATTGATTGGTGGTCGGGATAGGAGCCGAAAGGCCAAAGCAGTAAAGGTACTCTTAACCTTTTTTGGTCTCGCATATTAATTTAAATTCAGGACTCCATTCTGATACTTTAGTTTTCAATCATGGGATTCTACGTAGATGTCTGATGCACAGTCAGGTTCTGGAAGTCCATGGTCACTATTCGAAGACCAGGTACCTTTGATATTCTTCAAAAACATGCTATCTGCATAGTTGCATCTACTTGAATAGTTGATATGACTCTTCTGTTTATCTTAGGCACTTGTTGTGCTTGTACATGATTTGGGTCCAAACTGGGAACTTGTGAGTGATGCCATTAATAGCACGCTACAGTTTAAGGTAAAAAGGAATGGTTTACTTTGTTGCTTTTGCTAGTTCTCAATATGTATTGGGATTCCTAAAGACACAAATTTTATCTCAATTTGCTTGTCTTCTTATTGGGTGCTCATCTTATTGTCTTCCAAAATCTTAGTGTATATACCGCAAGCCTAAAGAATGCAAGGAACGTCACAAGTTTGTTATGGATAAGAACTCTGGAGAGGGGGCTGATAGTGGAGAAGATTCAGGCTCGTCTCAGCCTTATCCATCTACATTGCCAGGCATTCCAAAGGCAAGTATTCACCTATCTTCTTTACACGTGCACGCACACACACACTAGAAAAAGGGCAGATGAAACCAAAGGATGAAGTAATATTTTAGACCATATCCTAAGTGCCACAGTGCTGGTTGGTTCTTGCAGGGAAGTGCAAGACAATTGTTTCAACGTTTACAGGAACCAATGGAAGAGGACACCTTGAAGTCGCATTTTGAAAAGATCTTCAAGATTGGGCAAAAACAACATTATAGGAGAAGCCAGGTTTGTTCGAATTTTTACATTTAGTTCTTGTATTCTGTACATAGGACCGGTCTGGCAGTTCAAACACTACTCTTCTTACAAACCCTAAGTGCGGAGATCATAATCTTGTAAGTTATAAGGGAAAAAAACTTGTTTTCTTTTATTGGATAAAAACCCACAAAAGATTATGCTCAAAACAGTTATAAGGAAAAAAGAGCTTCCCAGTTATTTAACTCCCAACCATAGGTGCCTTTTCTGAAACCAAGGTCCCAAGCCTGCCACTCCCACTTCCAACGATCCCCTACTGTGGTCTGTTTTTTATTTGAAAGGGAGTACAAATGTGGAAAACTCACAGCGAAGGAATTTGTGTCCACCCAGGCATCTGTCCGTAACTGGAATGCTTCTATAATCTCCACCACAAAAGACACCATACTGAAAGATCCATGCTGAAGAAAAGATATTTGTTCTTATATCAACACACGAGTTCCTTCTACCATCTTATTTATTTTTTTGGTCATCCAGCCTTTGGAATCAACACCTTAGATAGCAACAATCCAGTAATCATTTATCTCTTTGGAAATGAGACAAATTCATCTCGTTTGTGGTAAGTCTATGAATTATGAACACATCAAACAGCTATAGAGATCGTTGGGTTTCCATCTGAAATAAAAAGACCAAACGAATAGTTAAAAAAGGAACTCGTCACTGATGCTCAAAGAGAGACATTATAAAGGTGGAACCTTTTTCATTGCAGTGCCCACTGCTTTTTGTATTGTTCATTTTCTTCATACTTTTTCTTAAAAAAATACTTTTTCTCCAAAATGAAGAGAAGCACTGCATCTTATCAAAATGGGGAAAACAGATAAGGAACACAAATCATAAATGGTTATCTTTTCTTTCCTTTCTCTGCCACTACTTTGGGCTTAAGTTAGAAAAAACTTGCTTTGCAAATATAAATGAAGATTCATCCTCTGTCCAATTACCGGTGCTAATCTTATGATGAGCCCATCTGAGAAGTTGTTTACGACATGGCCTGGTGGCCTGTCTCAAAGTTGGCTGCCAAAATAGCTTGTAGACGGAAAGACCTTTTCTATGTGAATAGGTGTATTTGTTATTACCTATATGCTGTAGTACATCTTTTAAAAATTGTAATATTACCTATTTACTATTTGGTGTATTCTAATCCGTATTGTGTGAAAAATGGGAACCAGGAACCTAAGCAAATAGTACAACCTCATGGTTCTCATGCTATAGCTCTTTCTCAAGTTTTCCCGAACAACCTGAATGGGGTGATTTTAACGTAAGTTTTATTTAACTATAGTTATTGGATATCTGTATTCCCCTTTTGTAACTGTGTGCCTGGTGTTCTTTATTTGAATGTTTCATAGCTAAAATTGATATACTAATTTTTCTTATTTTGTATTGTCTCAGACTAAGAATAACTTTTTTTCCCTCTTCTATCTGTTTCGATGAAGGCCACTTGACCTATGTGATGAGGCGGCAAGCAGTCCAGATGTTCTTCCAGGTGGTTATCAGAGCCCTCATGCCAGTGGGTTGTCTATAACAAATCAGGGTTCTGTAGCATCAGTTCTTCCTAACTCAGGGGTGAAGGCTTCCTTACAAGGGTCTTCTGGAATGGTTCAAGGAACTAACTTAACGGCTACTTCTGGTTCATTCAACAACATCAGGTATTTTACCATCACAATTTTAAAGATTCTGATCTTACCTTTGAAAAGTTGCTTCAGATTCCCTAACCTCATGATTTCATCACATGACACATAATATACTTTACAGGGACGGTAGGTATAGTGTTCCGAGGACGTCATTGCCGGTGGACGAGCAGAAAAGAATTCAACAATATAATCAAATGCCATCTGGGAAAAGTGCTCAGCAGTCTCACTTATCTGTACCTCTGACTCATCCAGGAAATGAGCGTGGGGTCAGAATGTTATCTGGCGCAAATGGTTTGGGCATGATGTGTACAATGAACCGCTGCATGCCTGTCTCAAGGCCAGGATTCCAAGGAATGGCCTCATCACCTGTGTTAAATTCTGGGAGTTCGTCGAGTATGGTAGGGATGCCAGTCCCTGCAAATATACATACTGGTGCTGGCTCTGGCCAAGGAAACTCATTGTTGAAACCTCGTGAGGCATTGCATGTAATGCGGGTAAGTTATGAACTTTCATCGATTCTAGATTGGTTGATATGTTTTACTGTTATACGATTTGATTTGGGCATTTTAGTCATACACTGTACTATAATCTTTTGATGGCCAGTATTGTGACAATTCAAACCCGAAATATCATGATAAGTGTTCTGTGTTTAAGGTGGGTTCCCAAAATGCAAACGGCATGCAGCTTGCTTCTCCCTCACTATAGTGCACCAAGGCGTGCTGCAGTGCAAGTGTGCATACTGCAGTGTGCTTTGTAGCTCCATTTTAATTTTAACTGCTCAAAAGTAAAGGATCTCTTGAATACTATTAGGAAATGTCCTTTTGTTCCCAGTTTCTCCCAAAAATTCTTTCTTAAAATTTTGATTACTACTTCTACTATATTTTTCAATGTATAAAAAAATGATTTATGGCTCTCAATTATATGCTGCATGAGATAACACCGTGCTTTTCTTTCTGTCTCGCATTTAAACTCCTTAGGAATGTTATGCTTCAGTGTGCCTTAGCATTAAGAAGCACTGATCATGAATCATGATGTATGATGCAAAGAACTTCTTTCTGCTTTTTTACTTGTTTCCAGTCATCTATACGTTACCTCCTACAGTGAAACAAAAGATGGGGAGTCACCCTATCTTTCTGTGGAGGTTAAAGATAAGATTTCCCATTGGTATGAATTCATAAAGAAAGCTCAATGCTTGCAACACAGGCTCAAAGAGCAGCATTTCTAGATGTATCTTTTCCTTAATGAAATAGTCCTTATATTTAAATGAACGATCTACAGCAAGAAGGCTTAACAATACATTCTTCTGTTTATTCGTTTTCATCTTGGAAATACAGTGCCATAAAATATACCCAATTGTCTTGGCCCAGGTTTCCAATACGTTGAGGGATGCATTTTGAACTGAAAAAACCGTCCTTTTAAATTCAGAAACAAAATAAATTTTTTTCCCTATACAACTCATTTTCGTTATTAGTCTGAAATTATTGAGATTAGTGTTTATTATGAATCTTTTCTCATGTCCCTCATAATGGTCGAGTAATTATTTTGCAATTTTTGCACCTTGTTATTGAGATGATCTCACTACTCTACTCTGTTTCTAGCCTGGTCAAAATACGGAGAATCAAAGGCAGATGATGGTTCCAGAACTTCAGATGCAAGTCACTGGGAACAACAACAGATCATTAAATGGTTCAAGTTCTGCCTTTCCAAATCAGACGACGCCACCATCTATTCCTCCATATCCAGGCCATCTCCAGTCACAGCATCAAATGTCCCCACAACAGTCTCATGCTCATAACAGCTCTCATCATCCACATCTGCAATCCTCAAATCATGCCATAGGTCCACAGCAGCAGTATGCAATGAGGTTGGCTAATGAAAGGAAGCTGCATCAACAGAGGTTCTTGCAGCAGCAACAATTGCAACAAAAACAGCAGCAGTTTTCTACATCAAGTTCTCTAACGTCACATGTCCCACCACAGCCCCAACTTCCCATGACCTCTCTAAATAGCCCACAGGTCCATCTGCAAACTTCATCACCACAGGTCTCTTTACCCCCGCTAACCTCATTGTCCCCAATGACACCCACATCATCGCAGCATCAAATGAAGCATCATCTCCCACCTCATGGGTTGAGCCGGAACCCTGGAGCCAGTGGGTTAAACAATCAGGCAGTGAAGCAAAGGCAACAATCTGCCAGACATCATCCTCAACAGCGCCAGCAGGTTCAGTCTCAACAACAGGCCAAACTTATGAAGGGAGTAGGAAGAGGCAGCATGCTGGTGCATCAAAATCTAAGTGTTGATACTAATATTTTAAATGGTCTTAATGTACCTTCTGGTGATCAACCCTCTGAAAAAGGGGAGCAGATCATGCAGTTGATGCAAGGTCAAGGATCATATTATGGATCTGGAGTAAACACAGTTCAACATTCAAAACCATTGGTTCCTCAGGCATCAAACCATTCTCAGCTACAGAAAAACCTTGTTTGTACTTCTGGGCCACCTTCATCAAAACCAGTTCTGCAGAAGCCAGCCCATTCCGAGAAAAGCTCCCAAGGTCAGGTTCCACCTGTTTCCTCTTGTCACACATTGTCAACTTCACATCAGGATGCTCCTGCATCAATAATAGCTTCAAACCACCCGCCTTCACAGCCACCTCAGAAGCAGGTGAATCAAACACAAACAAGTTTTGAGAGATCCCTTCAACAGAGTTCTCAAGGTACCTCTGATCCACGAATGAAGGCTCAGACTGATTTAGCTCACGCTGACCAGCAACCACACAAGCAAGCTTCTCAGGTAGGTACGGACAAAGCAATGCCTCAAACATCTGCCACTTCAACTGATACAACACCAATTACTTCTGTTTCTTCTCAGTGGAAACCGTCAGAACCTGTGTATGATTCTGATGTACTGAAGTCAAAATCTCAGTTGGGGTTGATTGGTAGTTCACCTCTTACAAACTTTCCTGGGGGCGAGCCACTACCTAACAACCTGGGATTGGGCCCTAGGCAGTCCTCTCGTGCCTTGCCTTCTCATGGACATAATACTGGGCTACAGTGGCCACAGCAGGTTCCATTGCAGCAATCTCCAAATCGATTTACCCCATCACAGCAGCAAGAAAAGCAGCAAGACCCCTCATTATCCCAACATCATCAACCTCTGCAGCAGCAACCTCAGCATCAATCACAGCACAAACAAGCAGAGCAAGGTAGTTTGTATTTGAAGCCTGAAAATGCTAACATGGAATGAAGCAATCCGGTGATAGGGTAGTGCCGAGTCATTTGTCCGGCCGGAGTTCGGTCAGCATGCACTCTGTAAAGGCAGTGTACAGGTATTTTATGACTATCCATCTCATCTCAACTATTGCCAGTAACAGTCTAATTGAGGACATTATTATCCTAAAATAAAGATTGGAAGAAAGAGGTGGATTGTTGCTTTGTATCATGAAAGGATAGGCTTGCATGATGAAGAACTCTCCTTCTGTCAAATGGTTGTTTGTTGAAGGGTACATTTAAAAATTATTTCATGTGGTTTTTTTTTAAGCCAGATTTTTTCATCAAAGAAATGGAAATGACTTATGTTCAAAGAACAAACTCCTAAAAGGAAGGAATGAGAAAGTAAAAAAAAGAACAGCTGATCATCATGTGGTATTTGTAAAGGTGAAATCTGAAATTATGTGTTAAGAAGAATTCTCATTAGAAAATAAAAAATAAAGAAGTATGATGAATGTATCAGTTTAATGTTCAGCATGTGTTTTTATTTGCCAAATCTTTTCAGGTACTTTATCATCGTTTAATAATCTTTCTTTGTTCGACTTGCACATAAGGGTTTACAACCAGAATCATTTCTGGCTTGAAATTTTGTTGTTTCCGACACTCATATTGTAGAGTGAAGAACATGATTTCATTATTTATTTGTATTATTTTTTGCAGATGAAGCAGGTTAATTATTCATGATTGAGGACTTCGCAAGAGACAAAGTGGTGGAACACCTTCTACTTCACGAATTAAAGTTTTCATATGGGGATAAATTGTCACTCTATTCATGAGACCCATCCCTAGTGCAGTTCAGGCGGTGTCCCTTACCCTTCCCTTCTCGTTTTCCTGAGGTAAAAATGAAGATGGGAAGGATGATATTTCTCCCTTGTGATTTATGTATATTACCACTGGCCTAGTTTTGGGAAGATAGAGACAGATGTAGAGGTACGTGTACAGGGTCTTGTCTTTCCTTTCTTATAATTCTCTATTTTTCTGTTGTCTTGAGGTTCTTCAAGTCACCCGTCTTTTATTAGAGGGTCTCATTCCTATTGGAGTTGATAGATTAGTGCATGTATTGACATTAATAACGATTAAGAGGGTAGAAATCATTTCTGAGGGCAAATGCTCCTTGGAAAATTTTGTGAATATTAGGTTTCTGGCGTCTGCATTGTCAGTGCCTTTTAAACTAACCATCTATCAGTGCATTGTGCACCTGTAGAAGTATTGTATTATGTAATGGTGTACCCAATTTTATAATGCAACAAGCTTCAGTTCCAATCCATTTATGTTGCTCGTCTAGAAGAAGCCTTCTCTTTCTTGTCACGGCTGCACCATTCTCTGACCTTAAGGTGTCAATTTCTCTTGTTCTCTCTTTTCTAATTTGTTCTTATATAATAAGTTTGATGCGGCTGCACATCACTTCAATGTCGAGCTTGTCTGTGGTAGTGATAATCTTCTTTCAAATCATTGCTATCATTTTATCCCCTTCATTTTAGATACGAGACTTCTAGGAGATAGTTTTGCTCACATTGTACTGAGCTCAAGCATGCAAAGCTTGGATCTGTGTAATGTGTTTAAATTATCCAAAGAACTGAAACACACAGAAACCTGGGTTTGTATGACTTTTGTATGGTTTACATAGAGTTACGATTTGCAAAAGTTTGTATGTAGTATTAAAGGTGAGTTTCATTAGTTAGTATTGACGTAAATTCTTGTAACTTGTGATTGATAAAGTCACATGCCAAGTACAAACTTAGCTTCGTAATCCTGAGCTACACAAACTTTACATGGAAGCCATACACCTCTTAAGTGATTTAGAACCCATCTTCTCTACTGAGAAGGATTTGAAGCTGCAATGTGTGATTTACATTTAACAGGTCTCATCCAGTTCAGTTTGGGATGTTCGGGTTTTAACACTCGTAAACATTGTTTCTTACACAATGACTTTGGTGCTTTGTGACATTTACTATGTTCTTTATAGACAGAAAGTAGGGTTTGGCCTTTGGGCTGTACAAAGGATTCAAAGCATTTTTCTTTTTACTGACTCAGACTGGTTTTCATTTAGATTAGTTGTGCTTTGATGGGTTTGCCTATGCTGATGATGTAGCAATTTCTTGAAAAACATTGATTCAGACAGCTAATTGTTCCATTATTACTGACTTATTTATGGACTGCCGAAATGGTAAGTGGTTGGTAGATAAACAGTGTTTGTGTTGGTTGGTACAATACAAAGTTCATGGGCATTCTATTTTTCTTATAGAGTTTGTATGTTATAGTATGAAGCCATTTTGTTATTCTTATCTTCAGATCTATGAAGTGAATTACATTTTAATTCCACTCCCAATGATCTAAAGCTTTTGAAATGCTGCAGAATTCTTGTTACTCAGGGTGTTTGTCAATGGCTACCAGAAGTTAACTTTGATCTACATTCAAGTCCAATTACTGTTATTTGAGGCATTAGATTATAAGTTCAATTGTACAAACTTAGTTAAAATAATGCAGATGTAGTCTTTCTCCCATTCCAGTTTCTGACCAATGGAACAAAGATGAATTTTGATTCTCTTTTAAGTAAATGTGATTTTGTCTCCTCACTTTACCAAATTAGATCTGTTTAAAGCAAATCTCTCTCTCAAACTAAAAAAAGGGGATGGATTGCAAGCTGCTACTCATTTAGACGTAATATTGTTAGTGAGTTCAAATTACGATGGTCAGGTTAATGGACAAACAATGGAAAGTGTAAACATACTTTTTCATATTCATAATTTAGTAATGAACTTTTCAAATTTAATAATAGTAATGATTTAGTATTCATTGTTAAAAAGTATTACCACGATGTAATGACGTTTCTCACACTGATAAACCAATCAAGAACTAAATTTATTTAATTAATACTTATTTTAAAAATTTTCACCATAGAACCAAATTTATTTAATTAATACTTATTTTAAAAATTTTCACCATAGAAACTAGATCGTTACAAATTGAAATTGAAGAGGTTAATTTAAAAGTTTGTAGTTGACATTTAGATTTCTGTCTATTTGATTTCTAAATTATATTTAAAAAAAAAAAAACTCATTTTTATATGGTAAACATGCTTAATTTGTAAATATTAAACTTTTAATTTTTTTTAAAATTGTTTTTAAAAAAAAAAAACTCATTGTTATATGGTAAACATGCTTAATTTGTAAATATTAAACTTTTAATTTTTTTTAAAATTGTTTTTAAAAAAAAAAAACTCATTGTTATATGGTAAACATGCTTTATTTTAAAATTATAAACAGTTAATTTTGTGTACAACTGATTCTAAAAAAAAAAAAAAATTGTAAACATGCTTTTTTTTTGTAATGATTGAACTTTTAGTTTTGTGTACAATAGGTTCTAAAATTAAAGAAAAAATGGTAAATATGCTCAGTTTGTAATTATCGAACCTTTACTTTTGTGTACAACCGGATCTAGAATTAAAAAAACAGATGCTTTACTGTAGTCTGTAAACATAAAATTAAAATTTTAAGATTTTATTAAACATAAAAATTAAAGGGAATCATTATCAAATTATTTGTAAATGAATTTTTTCTATATTTATATCCATAGAATCAATTATATGTCTAATAAATCAATTTAAAAAATTGAATAAGAATTCACTTTGTGTAGAATAGGATTAAATAACAAATTGGAAGGAAGAAACAATAAGGTAAGTAAATGTAGTGGGAAAATAAAAGATACTAGAATCAAGAATGGATGAATTTTGCAGCAGTGATAAGAAAATGATCAACCAACAACCAATAAAAAAAATAATAAAAAAATAAAAAAATAAAAATAAAAAAACCTTGATGAATATGGATTGGTTTGGGATTTTGAATCAAAATTTCACTCAAATATCAGATTCATAGTTAAGTAAACTACTGAATTATTGTGAACATAAATCATTGTTCTCAATGAAATAAGTTAGATTAGACAGAACAAACAAACAAACAATGGATGGGAGTAACAAGAAATTTTTATCTTACAGAGTTAGAAGAAGATCCCCTTTTTCTGAAGAACAAGGAACCAAAAATTTCTTCAAGAATCATGGCCGATCTTCAACCTCTTGGGAGGAGGACACCCAAAAGCCTTTGCAATTGAATTCACAATTTTCTTCTCCGATTCCAAAATCATCTCTATCCTCCTGTTCTCCATCGCAATTCTGTTCATCTCCGCTTCCTTCATCATCTCCATTTTCAAACTCTCCATTCCCACCAATCTATCTGCAAACAATCGGATCTCCGCCGCCAATTTTGAGCACATCTCTTTCCCCTCCTCCTCCGCCGCCTCTCCGGTCACATACTCCTCCGGAAACCTAGAAACCCTAATGTCCCTTTCTTCTTCTTCCTCCTCCTCCTCCTCTTCTTCTTCTTCTTCCTCTTCGTCTTCACTACAATTTCTAGTTCTCCTTTGTGAAGAGGATCCATCGACAAGGATCGGCCGCCGGAGTATGTTGCTGATGCGCTTTGATTTACTGCGATTATTCCTCTCCTCCTCCTCATAATCGGAGTTGTAATTATCAGATTTCTCAGCGATTTGATCTTCTTCGTCGTTATCGAATGGAATCAAAGAAATTGGACGAGCGGAGATTGGGAGCGGACCGCGTAATAGGTTGCTCATAAGGTCGAAGTAGAGCCAACGCGATGAAGATTGGGTGCCGATGGAGAGACGGTGTTTCTCGGAGCGGAAACGCTGGCGGAGCTTCTCCATCTTGTGGCGACACTGAGCGGATGTTTTCGATGGATCGAAGTTGCTGTAGCCGCAACGGGCTGCGACAGTGACGGCGACTTCCTCCCACTGGCTGGACTTCAACTGGCCTCTTTCGAGAGAGTACCATTTCTCTTGGTAGGCGTGGATGAGGTGGACGGTCTCCTGGTGCGTCCATGGAATCGGCTGGGCTTTCTCGGTGGAGATGGATTTGGAAGAGGAGACTGATGCTGGAGGAGGAGGATGTGGAGTGGCCATCGCGATCTGGAAATTGAGGTCTTGAACTTGAAAAAATGGCTGCGGCGGCCGTGGAGGTCAGAGGAGGAGTAGCATTTCTCGTGGTGTGAGTTGTGGTAGAGTTTTTAGGTGCCTTTCATAACAACCCTATCTTAGTTTTGGGATTTTATAGGATTCTTAAGTGCTGAATTTTTTATTTTTTATTTTTTGTCCTTTGATTTTTTTAGGTTAATTATACGAATATCTCGAAGTTTAGGGTGTGTTTAAATTTGTTTCAAAATAAACTTTCTATCCATTTCTTTTTTAATCATAGTGTCTTCTTTGTATTAGACTGTAACAAAGGATTTGGAGTATTTTATTTGAGTAATTAAAACTTCAGTTAAGAGTATTTTGAAGTTTACTTTCACTTTCGGTCTCTCTCTTTGGGCTGAATTGAGCTTTCAAATTCTATGAAAGCTTTTGACAGGTTAGGAGAGCTATTTGAATGAATCACAAAGTTTTGTTGATGTTCTTCCTCCAAAAACAAATTTTATCTATGGGTTCCTTTTTTAACGCAAGAAGGAAATGTCATCGCTCATGAGCTTGCAATTCATGTTTGTCGTTTCAAACACTTGGAGATTTGGATTAAAGAACAACCATCATGCCTGACTAGGGATATTCAAACCCCATAGTTTACCTCTTGTTTGTTTTGGTTTTTATCTCAATACTAAAAAAAGAACAAAAAAAGGACTATTACCAAAGAAGTCCTCAAGTTAGCTTCGTTGGTGGTGGTTCAAACTTTCCGACATAATAAACATTTCCAAAATAGGATGGTAGATCACCTAGCTTGGTGGGCGATGAACAAGACTAGTGTCCATTTTTGGATAAGGAACTTTATTTATTGGCTTGTTGATCGAGACTAGGATGATCTATTGTCTTTCTAGGTTTGTTTAACTAAAAAAAATAATTAGTTAAAAAATACGCAAAATGAATATGTGGAATAGGTGTTAAGTTTCAATTATACATGTACAAAGAAAAAAGAAAAAAGAAAAAAATAATAATTATACTGTGTGTTCAAAAAAAAAAAAAATGAAGTTTGAATTATGCTCTAAACTTTAGAACATGTTTCACATAAAGAAATTATAGATCATGGAAATGAGATACTGTTCTTTTTATAGCTCACTGCCAAAGTATGCCTACATGTCGTCTTTTGTTTTTCAATTTATTTTGTTTTTATAGCTCACTGCCAAAGTATGCCTACATGTCGTCTTTTATTTTTCAATTTATTTTGTTTTTATAGCTCACTGCCAAAGTATGCCTACATGTCGTCTTTTATTTTTCAATTTATTTTCACACCATATTTCGTCTTCATTTCAACCACAAGCCTATGAAATTGTTGTTTCAAAACATTAACTTTAACATAACAAAAGCATAATTTAAATTTTAGTGTCAATTATGCCTAGTTGTACTTCTATTTTAAGGTCGCCGCTGTTCTATTTTTTTTTCTTAAAAAAAAAATTAAAATTTAAAGATAAAAATGAAACTTTTGGAAGCTTATGAGTATTATTAAAATATACCATAAAGTTTAAGGATAGTCTCTATAATTTAACTTAATTATTATTAGGTTAAAAGACCATATTGATCAATGTACAATGTACGTGACTTGTTTTATTTAATCCCCTTACTTTAAAATTGTCCCAATTTAGTTCTTGGACTTTTAATTACTTTTGTTTGCTACCATACGGTTAGCTTTTCTATAAATAATTTAGAGTCTACAAGTCATGCATGTATGAGTTTTGTTTGCAAGTATATGATTTATTTTACCAATTTTTTAAAAAATTAACTTCAAAACTAATAATAATGATAACTTTTAAGATTAATAAAAAGTGTTTGGACAAAATTTGATTATTGAAAAGTAATGGAATGGGTTGTGAAAATTAAAAAGTAATATTGTAATAAAATGTAAGAGTATTTTTGAAACAAAGGGTAAAGTTGAAGTTATTTATTATAATTGAGTAAAGTTGAGGCTATTTATTATAATTTAACATTTTTAATTTGAAATTGAGGATCATCTTTCAAATTCACCTCGTTGTGTCCATTTCAACCTCCCGCGCTCTCTCACTCTGTATGCTCAATTTTGCAGTCCCATACTCCTCGCCCACCATTAATTCTCGAATTTCTCCTATTTCGACCAATACGATTTCTACATCCTTCAATTATCAGTATCTAGCTGCATCTAGGTGAGTAAATTAGCTGATTCATAACTTTTTTTTCACACTGATTGGTTTGAAATTCATCATTTGAGATTTTCATTTTCAGTTTTTATTGTCGTTTAGTGTGTTGATTGACATATAGAGCTGCTAAATGCAATGTTGTTACTCTGTAGACAAATATTGACATTTCTGACATTTTTGACAAGAGCCCTGATGTTTAATTATGTCTCTTCAACCAAAGCTCTCTTGTTAGTTGAATTAGTTTGCAGTATGATTATATTGAACATGCATCTTTGTTTAAAATGTAACTAAAAATGTTTGATAATTTGTCCGATTTTAGTATTATACTAAAATTTTAGCAATTTTTGTTAGATTTTTATATTGTTGGTGACAATTTGATGTTTGTTGAAGTAACCCTAGCATTTCAAGTGTATATCCTAAACTCACCGCAATATTTTAAGTGCATTTAACTTGACCGGTTTTAGTTTTAGTGTTATACAGTGACTAGCTTTGAATTCTTAAGAAAATTGGTCGTTTACTATATCATATTCTGTAGTGGTAACCGCATTTAGCCCAATTTCGGAATCCAACTTTCAAATTTCTGATCGGCCATCTCTTTTCAAGAACTTACAGAGTGAAGAATTTTCACAAAGAGGGGAGATAGATGGATTCGAAGGAAGCTGGTTCATTGCTTGATAACCTAATTGCTGCTTTCAATGGTCGGATCGCAGAGCTCCAAGATCTTGTAATTGCACGAAACAGTGAGTGGAAGTTTTTAAGCTTTTATCCATTTTCTTGGCTATAATTTTATTGAATGCTTGTGTTACCACTACTGACTTCTTGTTCGTAGTGTATCCGGCAAGTTGTCTCCCTGATTTGTCAGCAGTTGATGCATCATTGAAGGCAATGGAATTGCAGGTGCAGGCGATCAAGAACCAGTTACGAGAAGAAGCTGAAGCAATCCCCAAAGCAAAAGTATATTCATTTCTTCCTTCTTAGACAATCTTTATTTTGACTCTATATTCATTCTTTTTGCTCCTTTTCTTCCTCTGCATCATTATGAGGAAACCTCAAGAAGTTAGATACAGAATGATATGTTGACCAATAAGGAACATATTCTGTGTGAAAAAGTTTTGGCAAACTTATGAAAATTGTTAACTCAAGAGACTCATTAGCAATAAAATGGCAATTCATTGACTGGCTCGGAGGGCCCCAAGTTCGAACTTTCGGGTTGGTTTAATACAAAAAACCTTGATGTCTTCTGGGTTTGGGTCTTGGGGGGTGGGCGTGGGTGCCCCTGGATATAGGGGGTCCGACTCCTGGTTATCAGAAAAAAAAAATCCCTAATAAGATAACTACTGCTAATCATTCTCGTGTTGCTATACTCCTCTTTGAAAATTTTTTAGAGCATGGAAAAGGACTTCCAGGAATTTAATAATCCTTACATAGTTGTGATTTTAACAGTTTTTGAGTAGCTAAATTATTGCTTTATTGATGTGCGATTTAACATTATTCACCAAATTTTGCAGAAACTTATTGAAGCATCTCTGAAGCAGCAGAAGAGATTAGAAAGTATATCCCTTCATGTTCCCTCTTATTATCAGATTTTGCCTGAAAGAGTTTCTGCATTGAACTTAAATACCAGGTGATTAATTTGTTTTAGATTCTATATGAGTTCCGTAACCTGAACCCCAGCTTCAACGTGTATTGTTCTGGTAGATGTGATTCATGAAAAGCTTTGGTGGCTTTCTGTTTTCAGTCTATGTTCAGAGGCCAAAAAATCTGGCACTGAATTCGGCTCCCGAGAGGCTGAGAGTGTGATTTCAATCTTACCTAAGGTCAGAATTCTCTTCCTTTAGTTATGTTTATATAAAATGAATGCACTGTACATGTTCACTATATATAAACAAGCAATTTGGGCGCAAAAGCTAATAAAGGGATTAGAGAGAACCAAGGAGGATGTGTGGGCGCTTGTTAGGTTCCATGTATCTTTTGGGTTTCAATTACTAATTCTTTTTGTAATTACACTTGAAGTCTCATTTGCTTGATCGAAGTCATTTTTGTTTTAGTTAGACTTTTTTCTTTTTCTTTTTTTTTGTGTGTGTGTGTCCCCTGTGTGCTTTCATTTTTTTTTTTTTCTTGATGAAGGTTCATTACTTTCATTAAAACACTTGATAGCTTAGATAAAGTTTATATATTTTTTTTATATTTTTAATATTTCCCAGCATTTCATTGGTTTAAATTAGCACTATGCTCAATGAGTGACCATTAAAAGGGAAATGAGATTGTTGGGGTTCTACAAATAAAAACTTGAGTTGTTGGATTATGGTAAATTTAATATTTTATTTATATTCTTGACGCAATGATCCATGTCATGACAAAAGAATTAGACTTCTCCCAGAATCATTCGTTAATTGATCATTAATTTAGAAGTGACCTTTACAATGTCAATTTCAGGAGAAGAAAGGTTCCTCTTCCCCACTTTGGTACATAACCACCGATGAACTGAATTCGCTGTCGTCGTGAGTTGTTCTTTCCTCTTGTTTAAGTGCATGGGAATAACTAATAACCTAGTTTAGCTTATGTACTACCTAATAAAATGGATTCCCACAGCTCATGAAATTTCTAGTTGGGTATCAGCATTTGAAATTGAAACAAAGCCATATCATACAAAATGCCCTTGAGCTATATTTTGGCTTAAACTTTACCCTAATATTTTGATTTGTCACAAAAAAGGATATTCTATTAGCCATTTCCATTACAATCACAAATTTTGAAACCAAATTAATCATATAAAATGTTTCAAATACATGTCGTTGGTTTCAATTTTGACCCTAAGGTTTACAAAGTTTAAATTTTATTCTCAATTTTTTACTATCTATCAGTCAGTTTAATGGAGTTTGCTAGAATTAAAAATGATTATTATGAAATAATTAAAACATTGAAGGAAAAGTTGAAACTTTTAAAAAGGGCAAAAGTGAAACCAACTACATCCACTTGAGAGACATTTTGTGTTATATAGCCTTCAAATAGTTTTCAGGACCGGTAATTTGGTGTTTGGAGTGCATTAAATAGAGCAAGAAAAAATCGAAGATCAAAGAAATAAGATTAGTGCAAATGTCTTGAGCGTATGTTTTTCCTGTAAAGTTGCCTATAATCCTTAGTTTCTTGATTAAGTCTTACCAACCACAGATATATGAGAGGAAGGTTAACAGTTGACAAGGTCAATGCTGCTGTTAATGACATGGCGACATATGCTGAAGCAAATGCCCAGCTTATTGTCGTCCCCAAGAAGAAGGTTCATGTCAAATTTTCTTTCTGATTTAAGAAACACATTGAAAACCACCACTTCACTTATAAGTTATATGCTGACAATGAGTACTTTTTATGCAGTTGGCAGAGAACCTCTGGGAAAAGGCCCTGGTAAGTTCACTAACAATCTTTGTCCGCATCTCTTTTTATTTGCTTCTTCCTTCCGTTCCTCTCTGCATTTATGTAGGTTCTAGGCACACTTACTACAAAACATGTTGCATAATATATTCACAAATGTTAAAACATTATATATTGGAAAGACATCAAAGGAACTTGGAGAATCAATTGGCTTTTCTGCCTGAATTCTAAGTAGATGCTATCCAGAGAATGAAATATTTTGCCCATTTTACTCGAGAACTTGGGAACATCTCTCTATCAATTTGACAAAGTTGGATGGAGGAAAAAAATGTGAAGTATTTGTTGAGTCATTTTGGACGAATAACATGTTGGTTGATTGTGTGCGTGTCAGCCTCGTTGGAGACGAGGTGGAAATGATGGAGGTAGCAACAAAGATCATGGTCAAGACTTGCGTGCAAAATTAGGGAGTTGGACACTAGTCTGGTGTTGTATTTGTTATATGCAAATGGGCACTCAAATCATTCAAGTCTCAAATGTACATAGCTTCGATGTGGTGGGAGAGTTTACCTCTGCGTTTACTCCATGCTCTTTATATAGAGATGGGTTGGAGTACGCCGCCATTAAAGGCCAGTTACTTGATCGTGCGTTGCAAGTGGTTGGGCGAGGTGATTATGGTGTAGCTAAGTAATCACAGTAGAGTGGTAGCACACAACTGATCCAGAGGTCACCATCCTAGTTTGATCACTTTAAGCCTTGCGCTAGATTAAGGATGATTACATTGCACTGGGTGGCCTCAGGGCTAGTGTTGGGCTCACTTGTCGCTAGGGTGCTGATTGGTCAAACCACACATGCCCTACCTGCTCCGTTTTGCACCTAACTAGACCTAAGTTGGGCTAGAGCCTACGAAGTACTATTTGTTGTAAAAACTATACCCATAGGAATTGCTCTTTGCTGGGAGTATCAGTGGGTGGGGTGAGGATGAGAATGGTTTACCCATCCCTATCCTTGCTCTCCAAAAATTTCCTGTACTCGAAGTCCTGCAAAAGGCTCTCATAATTTTTATTTTTTTCTTTACAAAATGAAATGAAAATAGACTAATGCTCAAGTGATACAAACACCACAAAGGGAGTGAGATCACTTTGGATGCTCTCTAAATTAGTCCCAAACGGGCCCCTTAATTGCAACACTTTTGTAAGTGGTTGGGGTGATTAATTAAATTCAAAAGAGGAAAGGAGGAGAGAAGGGAGCATGGGCCAGGCAGGTCTGCATGATTCTCTAGCACATAAGGAAGGACTGTATATTACTATATATAGATGCCCAACATTATTGCATAAAAATAAGTAGAGGTAAGCATTTTCCCCATACCAAAACTTCATCAAATTTTTGACTCGATTAATTAAGTGCGTCAAAGTGTATTTGAGCTGTCTTATTATCTGCACACAATGAGCCACTTGTTTGTCCAAAATCATGCAATGACATCCCTGACCCCACTCCCAATGACGAAAGAATCCCCATCCTTGCCCCTATGGTTGCAAATTCAAGAATCTAGACCAGGGTGGGAATTTGTTCCTAATTTGATAGGAAATCCTCGTGTGGTATTTCATAGGGAGAAAATTCCCTCGGCATCAGACGGGTGACAACAAGTGGTTGAAGGGAGCAAAAGATGTTGAAGAATGCAAATGGACCAATATGTGATGGAAAAAAGAGTTAGATGCAGCGGTGAATGCCTGGTGAGTGACAGTAGTGATGCTTTTTTCTTTTATCTTTTAGATAAGAAACATTGGAAGAAATGAAATAAGGGACCCAGCACCTAGAGTTAGAGGTGATTACAATAGTGATGCTTGGTGAGTTGGAGAGAGCAAACAACGGTTGTTTGGCAAGTCGGCGAATTGGCGACGGTAGGTGGCAGGTAGGTGGAAGCTGGTAGTGATAACCCTCTTAGTCCTCAAATCTCTTCTGGCAAGGGAAACTGGTAGAAACAATGTTTTAAAACAAATAAATAAATAAGAAGGTAGACAGTAAAGGAGAAGAAAATTATGAAAGGGTTAGAGTTTCAAATTTTAAATATTAATAGCAAATAAAATTATAAATTAATAGAAGTAAGTATCAACATTGTTCTTGAATCTGGTCAAACAGGGGACTCCCATGGATAACCACAGGGAGTCAAGGACCTGAAACCATGTTTTGTTTTTCGTCTTTGTCTTTGTTTCTCTTGTTTGTTTTTGTTTTTTGTTTTTTGTTTTTTGTTTTTTTTGTTTTTTTTTTTTTTTTTTTTTTTTTTTTTTTGTTTTTTGTTTTTTTTTTTTTTTTTTTTTTTTTTTTTTTGTTTTTTGTTTTTTTTTTTTTTTTTTTTTTTTTTTTTTTGTTTTTTGTTTTTTTTTTTTTTTTTTTTTTTTTTTTTTTGTTTTTTGTTTTTTTTTTTTTTTTTTTTTTTTTTTTTTTGTTTTTTGTTTTTTTTTTTTTTTTTTTTTTTTTTTTTTTGTTTTTTGTTTTTTTTTTTTTTTTTTTTTTTTTTTTTTTGTTTTTTGTTTTTTTTTTTTTTTTTTTTTTTTTTTTTTTGTTTTTTGTTTTTTTTTTTTTTTTTTTTTTTTTTTTTTTATTTTTTTTTTTTTTTTTTTTGTTCTTTTTTGCCCTCTCTTCAAGATGTCACGTTATTTTTTTATTCTGATACATGCAGGAGCTAAGAGATATTGCAGCAACGGATGCAGTGAAAGGAAAATATTTCTTTCTTGAAACCGACATGAGAGGACCTTCATTGAAACTTGACAACACTGGAAAGGCCATACTAACTGTAAGTTTGTGAAGCATAATTCGCTCCCAGCAGTATAGTTATTTCTGGAGATAGTACCAAAAGTTCTTTCACCTAATCAATAGTTTAGATTCTCTTTGATAATAATTCTGTTCCTAGTTTTCCAACTGTTTCCTCTCAATATATTTTTTATTTTTATTTTTTATATTTTGTCCTCCTTAAAAGTGCATTTGAATTTTAAGTCAATTAAAAAACAGAATCAAGTTTTTAAAACTACCTTTTATAATTGAAAATAGTTATCAGAGGGGGCTTTTGTGTATATTATGACCAAGTACAATTCTTCCCATCAATGTTTGAAACACTGGTTTCATTTATGATTTCATATAATATAGTAATACTGAACCTAGAATACAAGTATAGATTTTTGAAACATTGTCAACTTTTCTACCTCATAGGTCCTACGTCACCTTGGACGTATAAGCGAAACTCGGATTGGACATCAACGTGTAATCTTACTATTAAAACCATCATAAATAACCTTGCATTTACTTGGACACAAGATTACAAAGTCTTGCATCACTGAAAGTCTAGCCTGTACGAAAGAGAATCAACTATATACAATTCCAACAATCCGTTTCTCAAAGATTCATCATCAGAGGCGTACATATCAATTGTTTGGAGAAGGTGAGAAATCTTTTAACCCAGAAACTACATTCATCTTACAGATAAACTGGTAGAATGCTATTGAGTTATTTGTGTTGCCTTTGTCTTTGATTATCATCAAAGGAATTCTTAAATCGAAATGAAGTGGTTGTTTTCTCTATAGTTAAATCCTTGCTTGCAATCAGTTGGAAGGAGCTTATTTCAACTTTACTTCTTTTGACTAGGCTAACGTTTTTAATCTCACTTTCTTGTGCCGTTAAGACACTTTAGTTTCTGGGACATATTTCTTATATGGTTTTGAAATCAAAGTCCTAAACAATAGGTAGTTCCGGCAGAGAGCCATAAAGAAATAAAGGCAGTTATTAAGATGTTTTTCGTTCAATAAATAGAAGACATGAGTTTGACTATATGTATCAACGTGAGTGAAAATTGATAGAATTATAAGGATCAAAATGATTGTTCTAAAAAGATTAGAAAATAAAGAGGGCGCTGGAATAAATTTGAAAGTAGTGGACTATTATCAAATAACTGAAAGCATAATAATAATGAAGTTAAGATATCAATTTGGATTTTTATTTTTTAGAACTTTGTGCACTTTTAAACTAACTTAGGGTAGTTTTTATACTTTCGATAAATCTTAAATTTAGATATTTGAAATTAATTTTTATCAAAATTGGTTAAATAATAATAATAATTTGTTAAATAATAATAATATTTATCCCGTAAGAAAAAATAAGATGCAAATATATTTCTAAAATTTATAATTGGAAGGTTAACAGATGATTAAAAGTTTTGAAAAAATCAACAGGAAACTAGCTTTTGGCATTAAATTTAAAGTTTATTGAATTTACATAGACTAATCAGAGGTGTGAAAGTACATCAACTAATATTGAGTTGATTTGAAAGTACATGTACTAAAATTAAAGGGTAATTAAATGAGTATCACTTTTAGGAATAATAATTAAGTGTATAGGAACATTTTCAAATAATTATAAATATAGGAAAATTTATCACTAATAGACTTCTGTTAGTGATATGATCTATCACTGATAGATTCTAAGAGTTGATTTAAATTTTGCTATATTTTGCAAATTTTTTTACATTTTGTTATATCTACAAATATTTTAGACTTGATTACTATATTTGTAAATATCTTGAATTAAATAATTTTCAATATACATAGACCAAAATAGTATTTTAATCTAGTAGGAAACAATGATGATTTTGGATATAATAATGAGTTTGGATGAACAGCAAAACTGGTTGAGTTAGTGCATATACCAAGAGGTCAAAGTAAAAGGAGATGACCCTTATCGAATATGGAGAGAGAGAGAGAGAAGCTATGTAGACTCTAAATTTTACTTCTAGGTTTTTCCATCCTCTCAAACTCGAAGCTAACCGTTTTATTTTCCTTTTTGTTCAATGGCAGCCTAGGAGTGTTTTATGTTGGCATCACATTTATAACCACTTTAGTAGTGGTAGATTTTAACATCTACAATAGAGGCAAGTTTGAGTGATGGTATTTTAGTTGCAAAGTGAAAGCTGTTTGCTTGTAGCGATGTTAGTGTATGTGCCAAGTTTTCCTGTAATGGTGTGTTTACCAACTTTTAAGAAAGTGGGTTTTTTCAATTACCTTTTTGCCTATTTACAATTGACAATCCGCTTGACCCTACAACATTTAGGTGTCAAAAGAAATTCATAGAAAATTAATTCTTAAGTAGGTGGTCATGAACTCTTTACCTTTGAGTCATTTATTGAAATTATGTCTCATTTTTATCACTAGACCAACCCAATTGATTGGAATGAATAGTTAGACTCAGGTTTTTTTATTACCTCCATTTGATAATTAAATTGCTACGACTTGAGATATATTTGATTATGATTGATACATGGCACCCACACCAAATGATTACAAACTTTGCCCTTCCTCAGTCTTGTACACATTATCCTCTCTACATTGCCATCAACATTGCTCACATTATCTCTAGGTACGTACTCCTTGTCCCTTATTCGACCAACTACCTTAGTGCATTTTTCATTTCATGAATGAATTCTTTCACATTCCATCTTTGACCACCCGTACAAGTCTCTTGGACAGGAGTAGTGTTGAGAACGGACAATGTTGATTTTTTGTACCATGATTTGGTCAATGTTCAAGTTGTTTCTTCGGATGTCATTTTTGATCTTGCGAGATTGATGGACAATGTTGGTTTCCTATGGTCATTTTCGACCCTTCTTTCTTGTCATGCTGCCCGCCCTGTTACGATATCATTCCAACAAGATTAAAAAAGTCAGCCTAAACCCAGGCGAACCACGGTAGGAGAGATCGATACTATCCATCCACAAAACCTCTACCGATGGTCAAGTGGAGAGAATGAAGAGAAGGAACTCTAGCCGAGAGGTGCAGAGGATCGAGGAAGGGTAAAGTTTATAAAAAGTCAATATAGGTCCCACATATTTAATCAATGGTAATTAAATTCATACCTCGGATGGGAGCAATATATAAAATTATCAAAATTTAGTTGACTATGGGATATTGATAATATAGAAAACAAACAAAGAGATATCACGTGGATAAGGAGAGTTTTGAAAGTTGAACAGTATTTTCTATAATTTAACTTACAATTAATTATTTACTTCGATAACTCTTTTTCTACTTGGAGCATTTTCTAAACGACGTGGGAGGCCTGATTCTTCAATTTCAAACTTAGAATAAATTGACACAAATCCCCAGCCTCTTAAAAACCAAAAAGTGTGTGCAGTACAGTATGGGCATCTGTCTCTTTTCCAACAATGTCATTGAACACAATGGGTGTCAAATCATCATTCATTCTTTTCTTTTTTCTTTTCCCTTTTTTTTTTTTTTTTTTTAGAAAAAAGCGATGCTAATAGACATAATCATACTGAATTTATAATCAAAGAAAAAAAAAAATCTTTGTTCTTCACACAACAGAAGAATGGCTATTGGAATGGAAAAGAAATTTACACGATTTTGATTCAAACACAAATGAGTTTGCAGAGAGAACAATCCATTTCTGAAGCCGAACAAAAGTTATAAAAGTAACCATTCAAAAGCAGACTCAAACTTGTTGAAATGAAAATGAATCCAAAAACAATGGATGGATATTACTTTAACCTTCTCCTATTTACTTCAAATTGAATCTGCAGTTACTTATTTTTACCTCCGCTGCCGGCGTTGTTTCCTCCGGCAGCCATTTCGGCTTTCCTCGCCGTCTTCTCCTGAAGAGCTTTTGCATCCCTTAACACAAAAACACACACCAATTAACTCAATCTCAAAGCTTTTAATTTCTTTTTAAGATTTTTTGTTTCTACAATTTGGCAAAAGATTTAAATTTCAAAGGAGAAAAGGTTTATGTAAACATATTATCTCGTTATATTACAAGTTTTATCTAAATTTGTGTTCAACATATCCAACTTCGAAAAGTTGTTGAATACTATTAGTTTGTACTAAAATTTTAGAAGAGTTAAATTCTTGATCAAATTCCAAAAATAATATTTTAACTTTCAAAATTTGACTTTATTTTTGAAGTACGAGAAAGAAATAAGTACGAAAGCAAGAAATTTAAAGGTGAAATGAGTCTATATCATACTAAATATAGCCTAAATTTTCAATTTAATATTTTGTGAGGTCTTGTAGACATCTTTAAATATTTAATTTGGGAAGAAAATTTACTTTTATCTATTCATTTGGGTTCAAGAGTTTTCAAACTCTACAATTTTATATTTGAGCTTAGTAGCAACATTAGCCATTCTCTCAAAATTTCGGTTAATTTCTAACGAAAGCTGATGTAACACCAATTTTCTATTAAAAACCATCCTTCTTTAGTTACAACTAAAACACAAAGTAAGATCTAAACTCAAAATCCAACTAAAGATCAAAGATGAAAGAAATGTATTAGAGAGACGGGTAAAATAAAAATTTAAGAACTAAAAGGTAAAGATTCATGTTTGTAAGGTTAATTAAAAAAATGAAAGGTTATGAAGAAGAGAGAAAGAGAGAGAGCTAATGAACCTTTGACGTCGCTGTTCAGGAGTCAACCCGTCGTTTCTTGGTTGCTTAGACTTATTTCCAGCCCTCGCTTGAGCCCTTTCTCGATCTCGCTCTCTCTGGTTTCCGCGTTCGCTTTAGTTAAAGACTAAACAAAAATCACATAAATTTCAATGAAAAAAAAAAAATCCCACAAAGATCGCTCTCTAATTATCCTAACTCCATCCCTTTTCTAGCAAAAATCATGGATCCATCAGCAGCAGCAGCTATTGAAGAAATCGAATCACTGAAATCTTCAAAACAAAATTTAAAAAAAAAAAAAAAAAAAAAAAGAAAGAAAAGAAAGAAAGAAAAAAAAGAAAGAAAATCCTCTGATTCTACTTCTCTCATCCTCTGTTTCTTAAAGGAACAGAAAACAAAGAAGAAGAAATGAAGAAATGAAGGATATGAGTCATAGTGAAGAATGGAAGTTGATACTGAAAGAAAAAATGAGAGGAAACGAATGAAATTTGTTGACGATGGGAATTGAAAAGGCGAAGGATATATAAAAGGAAGAAAAGTTAAAACGTTAATCCGCCACTCGATCTCAATGGAACTCTCCAGAAACAACCCTCAGATTCCCCGCCAACTATATGTTCATAAATACCTTCTACTTTTTTTAATAACTACAAAATTAAAACAATTTACATTTCAAATCCAATTTCTTTTTTATTTTATGTAACTTAGAATTAAAAACCATTTAACTAATTTTTTGTAAAATAATCTTATAAATATTCGAAAATATTTGTATGCTTCTATATTTATGCGTGAGAAGTAGTAAACGGTTAAAAAAAACATTTTCTTCATCTAGTTTTATTTGGTGTTTGAATTTAATTTTAAAGAAACAAACAAAATTTTATAAAATAGAAATTGAAAAATTTTATAAAAAGAATATTAAACTATTTGTAAATACAAAAAAAATTTACTTTCTATCAGCCATAGACTGCAATAGATAGTAAAAAAAAATTTATATTTGTAAATAGTTTGACTCATTTTGCTATATTTGAAAACAACTCATAGAAATTCAATAAAAAATGTTTATGAAAACGAGTCTAAAATAGTAAACTACGTAGAAATCGACACAAATTATACTATTTAAATAGAGATGACCGTTTTTAAAAAAAATGTAGATTGTTTAGAAATTCTGAGAAACTTAATATATGTATGTTTAGAAAGTAATTATAAATGTAAAATACTATTTAAGTAATGTAAATGTGCATCTAAAAAATTATTAATAAATTGTAATAATCTGACATGTAATTATATATATCTTCTTAAACTTGGGCCTTTCTTGCCTTTTTCCGAGCCCGAGGCCCAAATTAAATATGAAAACGAAAAACAAAAGGATTTTCCGCAGCCAGGAGTCGAACCTGGATTTCATGAAAATGAAGTTGCGAATGGGCTATTAAAGAACTTTGAAAATTACTTGGACTAATTAAATGCTTCTGTTTTTTTTTTTAGTACATTTTAATTTAATAATATTTTTAGCTATGTGTTAGCTTTATTTATTTATTTATTTTATTTTTATTTTTTTTTGAAATCAGCTATGTGTTAGTTATGTTATCTCAATTTTTTTAGGGCAAACATCAATTTAAATATTTAAATAAATTTTAGACCATTTGCCGGTGACTTATTGTTTTTTTACTCGATTTTATTTCAAAATCAACTAAAAAATATATAAATAAAATTATTCATCTTGAGAACTCCCACTAAAGTGACAAGAAAATTTTTCACCTAATTCTTTTTAATTAAGTAGATAGAAATCGAGGAAGACAACTAGATGAAAATTTGATAATATTTTTGCTTCTTATTTGATTTTTATTTTCTAAGAAGTAGAAACAATAATAGGTTGGATAATTATTTATTGTTTCTCGTTTCTTAATTCTTTTTTTTTTTTTGTTAACGTTGAAATATAATTTAATTCTATAATATGAAAATACATAATTTACATTTTACATTCAAACGTATTAGAAAGAAACTATTAGAAGCTTACATTATCTATTACAAATTAGTTTGATGCAAATGTTTATAAAAGAGAAATCAAAGTTTGAGAAGCTACAAATTTGAGAACCAATTACTATTACGGTTTTAGTTTTTATACAAATATAATAAGTATCCAAGTTAGCATAGGGATGCCTTTGCTTGTCCTCGAAATTTAAAAACTAGGGTTCAAAATCTTCGTTTGAAACATGTTATTTTTGCAATGTGTTTGTTTTACATATTATTTTAATTTAATTCTTAATCTTGCAATATGAGTATTTGTATATTATTTGAATTATGTAAATCTTGTTTCAATCAAAATTTAACCAATTTATACATATTATTTGGCAATTGATGGGTGAGAAAAATAGTTTAAATTAAAATTTTCCCTTAAAATTTACTAAAACGATAAAGAGCCAATATCAAATAGATGTGTTTAGCTATTAACATACACACAACTACTCATGTATAACTTTGTTAAAATATTTAAGTTCTAAGATCCCTTTGGTGCTTCCATTACAATTTTTTTTTTTTTTTTCTTGTCTGATATAAACAAATGTTAAATGGTTAGGTCATAGATTAAAATAGGGGAGAGACAGAAAATAAAAGAGGGAGGTGATGAGGTGTAGATAAATGGTAAAAACATCAACTTTCGAAAATTTAAAGGTATTTTTGCAACGAGTTATAAACGATTTTTGTTCATATATTAACAATAAAGGATATTTTTTGACTTTGCATTAAGTTTAAGAGTATTTTTTAGAAATTTAAAAGTTTAAGGGTATTTCTGAGACAAAATATTAATTGTTTTCATTCATAGCTAATTGTAAGAGTAATTTTAAACTCTATTTGAAAGTTTAAAGTATTTTCTAAACTTTTAAAAGTTGTGTACAAAGTTTAATAACATTTTGTATGGTCTACCCTTTTAAGAATGAAGCCAAATTTTAGAATCTAAAAAGAATTAGTTTAAAATATGTTATTTATGTTATTCAAAATTTTGCTTAAAATTCAAGAAGTTTTTAAGAAATGTGATAAGTCTCGATAAGAAATTATAAGGAAACAAACATAAAAATCCAAAAACAAAGACGAAAACAAAATGGTTGTTAAATAGAGTCAAAGTTTGTAAGTTGTGTACAAATTAACACTAATTATGCTATTTAGAGAATCAAGATTTTTTTTTTTTTTAAATCTATAGATTTTTAGTAACTCAATGATATATTTTTTTTACAAAGCAAGTATAAATATGTCAAATGAGCATAAATCAACTGACATAAGAATGTGTTAGCAACAAAAAAAAAATATGTGGTTTGAATCCCTCTATCTTCCGTAATAGAAAAAAAAAAAAGAAAATATAAATATAATATACTATTTAAATAACATAATTATGTTGTGTAAAAAAAGTATATACTAATTCTTAATTAGTTTTAATAATGGTTATCAACATGTACCTATACTATATTAATAACTTGGCCTCCACATTAAATAGGGAAGGAAAAAAAATTAAAAAGACACTATTCAAACCTCTTTTTTAGAACAAACTTTCAATAAAACAATGTGAACAACGTCGGCTGTCCTCTTTAAGAGTAGAGGACAACAAATCCGACAATTTAAAATCCTAAAAAATATTGCTCTCCTCCAAAATACAATAACGGATAATAGTTCACCAAAATAGAAACCCTAGCAAACCATGATTTAAACCTAGAAATCATCAATTAAAATCGCTAATGTGCTACCGTAGATTTTTAGTTAGCATGCGGAACACATAGTATATATTCTCAAAATACTTATATTTTTATTTATTTATATTTTTTATGGTTAATTTTATAACATTTTTTCATTAAAAAGACTCCTATATAAAATTTAAATTTAAATTTAAGAAAAAAAAACTTTAATACCTACGTTTTAAGTGAAAAATCAAAATTTGAAGACTAAAAATAATTATTTTTAAAATTCTATATTTGCAACATTTTTCAAACATAGTTTCAAAAAAGTCATCTTAAGTTTATTAAAATATTGTAAGAAAACTTTTAAAAAACACATATATATATATATATATATATATATATATATATATATATATATATATATATATATATATTTATACGGTAAGAAAACAAACAACAATTTAAAATTTCAAAGTTAAAGAAGAAAATGATTATCAAATTAGTTGTATATAAATTGACACAAAACATATAATTTAGAAAAAAAAAATAACTACTTTTCAAATTAATTGTATATAAATTGACACAAAATATATAATTTAGAGAAACGTAACTGCTAAAACATTTATGGTTATTAAAGATTTGTATATGTATCCTTTATTATATTTTCTTAAACTTGGGCTTTTTCTTGCCTCATAATCCGAGCCCAAGGCCCACATCAAATATGAAAAGGAGAAGAAAGAAAAAAACAGGTTTCCACAGCAAGGATTTGAACCTGGATTTCATCAAATTGAAATTGCCGTTGTGCTACTGCGGAATTTGGAGATTTGGTTGGTACAAATGTTATATGTTCACAAATGTTTGAATTATTCTTGTTTTAAATTTTTAGAAAAATCAAAATAGATAACTTTTAATAACTTGAATAAAATATTTTTAATATATCTATTTTAAAATTTTCAGCGATTTATCGCAGTCTATCGCAAATAAACTGTGATATTTTGCTATTAGTTGTAAATATTTTCAGCAGTTTTGCCATTTAAAATAATTTTCCTACCGTTTATATATTTTTGTAATATATTACTATTTAATTATTAATTATTAATATATTGTGGCTTGTGTGAATATAATCTTAATCTAAGTAACTTTCTAATAATTTTTAATTAATTTAATAACTAAAAGTTATAAGTTTTTTAAAATAAACATTAAATTTATAGAGAAAAATCTCTTTGTTTTTAAATTACTAATTTTAGTTCATATAAATATATTTATTATTTAATTTTCAAGTTAAAATTAGTATTTATGGCCATATACAATTTTATTTAAACTACTTTATTACACGTGATATATTTTTACTTTATTTTATTTTATATAAGAAATTATATTTTCAGTTACTATAAATCACTTCATATTATAAAATCGATAAACATACTTTTATTATCAATATATCATGTAAATATAAAAAAATAATATTAAGAACCCATCATTATTATTAATAAAAATATGTTCAAGACTTCAAATTTACAAATATCTAGAGTTAGTTTTGGTTTATATATAAGTAATTATATGGAATTTTTTATAATAATAGAAACATCTAGGATGTACATTTTGTAAGTGGCCAATTTTTTTTCTTAGTTAGTTTATTAATTATCCTTATTATATGTTTTAGTAATAATTATATAAAAGGATAGACTAATAATTAATTTAATATAACTTTTCAAATTCCATTCATTCAATATTCATAGGTTTCTTAAAACTACATTAATTTATTTCATACCACATTCTTAATGAATATTAGGTTACATTTTCTATAATGTAAATTAAAAAAATATAGTTCTCCTCATTTTTTTTAAAAAAGAAACTTTAGAATGACTTTTAAAGTTATTATCCACTTTTGAACCATTACATTTTCTATTAATTTTGTTTGTTTATTAAAAACAAAAATGGTTATCAAGTTGTGTACAAATTAACACTAATTATGTTATTTAGAGAATTAAGATACATTTTTTTTCTTTTTTTTTGGTAAAAATGTATAGATTTTGAGTTAACTCAATGGATATATCTTCTTTACAAAACATATAAATATGTCAAATTGAGCAACTGACATGAGAATGTGTTAGCAACCAAAGAATTTGTGGTTTGAATCCTTCTATTCCTTTGTAATTGAAAAAAAAATATATATAAAAATATCATATACTATTTAAATAACACAAGTATGGTGTGGAAAAAAAAGTATTAATTCTTAATTAGTTTTAATAATGTTTATCAACATGTAACTGTACTATATTAATAACTTGGGCCTCCACGTTAAAGAGGGAAGAAAAAAAAAAGTTCAAAAGATATGATCTAAACCTTCTTTTTTAGAACAAACTTTCAATAAAACAAGATGAACATCACCGACTGTCCTCTTTAAGAGTAAAGAACAACGAATCTGACAATCTAAAGTCTTAAAAAATGTTGCTCTCCTCCAAAATACGGTGAGAGAGATAATAGTTCACCGCGATAGGGACCTTAGCAAGCCATGATTTAAAACTAGAAATCATCAATTAAAATCGCAAATATGCTACCGCAGATGTTTTGTTAGCATGTGCAACACATAATATATATTCTCAAAAATACTTATGTTTTTATTTATTTATATGTTTTTTATGGTTAATTTTATAACATTTTTTCATTAAAAAGACCCCTGTAAAAAAAAAAATTTAAAAAAAAAAAAGAACTTTAGTACTTACATTTTAAGAGAAATATCAAAATTTGAAAACTAAAAAAAAATTATTTTTAAAATGTTATATTTGCTTTTCAACGTTTGTTTTATAGTTCAGAACCTAATTTCACGAAAAGTCACCAGACTTATCAAAAAAATGGTAAAGGGACAAACAACAATTTAAAAATTCGAAATTAAAAAACAAAATGGTTATAAATTAGTTGTACATAAGTTGACACAAAATATATAATTTGGAGAAACGGAACTACCCTTTAAATTGCCAACACATTTATATATTACCTTTTTATCCAAGCCCATGGCCCACATCAAATAGGAAAAAATAGGGAAAAAAAAAAAAGTAAAAATTTTCCGCAGCCAGGATTTGAACCTGGATTTCACTCAAGGAAATTGCCGTTGTGCTACTGCGGATTGCTGAGAATTAGTTGGTATAAAACTATTATATTCTCAAAAACGTTTGCAAATGCGCTTAATTTTTTAAAAAAATCAAAATAGATAATTTTTGATAACTTGAATAAAATATTTTTAATATATTTTATTTTAATAATTAGTTAGGAGTTAGCATACATTTTATATGTCTTGATAATATATTACTATTTAATTATTAATATATTAGGACTCATGTGAATATATAGATAATTTACTAATAATTTTTAATTAATTTAATAACTAAAAATTATAAGTTTTTTCAAAATAAATATTAATTTTATAGAGAAAAATCTCTTGTTTTTAAATTAGTTTATATAAATATATTTATTATTTAATTTTCAAATAAAAATTAGCATTTATAACTGTATACATTTTTGTTTAAACTACAACTAAAAATTATAAGTTTTTTCAAAATAAATATTAAATTTATAGAGAAAAATATCTTATTTTTAAATTAGTTTATATAAATATATTTATTATTTAATTTTAAAGTAAAACTAAGTATTTATAACTATATACATTTTTGGTTAAACTACTATATAATATTACATTTAATATATTTTTACTTTATATTTTCATTTACTATAAATCACATTGTATTATAAAACCGATAAAATACTTTATTATCAACGTATCATGTAAATATAAAAATATAATATTAAAAATTTATAATAATTATTAATAAATATATGTTCAGATATAAAATTGACAAATAAACTCAGTTTATATATAAGTAATTATATTAAATTTTTTATAATGACAGAAGCATCTAGATGTACATCTTTTAAGTGGTCAATTTTTTTTTTCTTAATTTTACTTTGTAATCAAAATCTTAGTTAGTTTATTGATTATCCTTATCATGTACTTTAGTTATAATTAAATATAATTATATAAAAAGATAGACTAATAATTAATTTATTATAACTTTTCAAATTCCATTCATTTAATATTCATAAGTTTCTTAAAATTACATTAATTTATTTCATATCACATTCTTAATGAATTTTAGGTTACATTTTTCTATAATATAAATTAAAAATTATATAGTTCTTTTTTTTTTTTTTCTAATTTTTCACTTTTGAACCATTAAATTTTTTAATAATTTTGTTTGTTTTATAGAAAACAAAAATGGTTATCAAGTTGTGTACAAATTAACACTAATTATGTTATTTAGAAAATTAAGATGTTTTTTTTGTTTTGGTAAAAATGTAAATATTTTGAGTAACTCAATAGATACATCTTCTTTACAAAGCAAGTGTAAATATGTCAAATTGAGCATGACACAACCGACATAAGAATGTGTTAGCAACCAAAGATTTTGTGGTTTGAATCTCTTTAACCTTTTGTAATAGAAAAAAATAAATATAATATACTATTTAAATAACATAAGTATGGCATGTAAACAAAATATTAAGTCTTAATTAGCTTTAATAATGGTTATCAATATGTAACTATACTATATTAATGACGTGGGAGTAGAGGACAACATAATCTGAAATCCCAAAAAATATTGCTCTCCTCCAAAATACGGTACGACGGATAATAGTTGACCAAAATTTGAGACCCTGGCAAGCCATGATTTAAACTTAGGAGTCATCAATCGCCAATGTGCTACAGCAGATTTTTGGTTAGCATGTGGAACGCATAGTATATATTCTTTCTTGGTTAGCATGACTATCTTTCCGTTGCTAACACATTTGTATGTCAGTTGGGTCCTGAGCCAGGATTTGAATCTTGACCTGACAAATTGAGGATTGTTGAGAGTTAGTTGTATTATATTCTTATAATGTTTGTAAGTCCCCTGTTTGCGTTGATGTAATTACGGTCATACGTCTTTTGAAGCATTCAATTAAGTTAGTGATTGTATTTAATGAGGTGAGAAGGGTACAAAAGTAATTAATCCTTAAAGTTTTTCATGCTTACATCACTTTTCATAAAATGCAACATGTCCCTTCCTCAAAGCAAAACTCTAAGAGGTCAAAAATGTCAATATTCACAATAAAACGTCATTAATGTATATCTAATATTAAATAATAAACAAACATGTTGACTTATTTTAAAATTAAAATGTTTATTTACTAAGTTCAATAATTTTTTAATTTCTATAACTCTTTAAAAAATATTCAACTTTAATATGTTTATCAATTTAAACATTTTTTTACGTTTTTTTGATAAACATCAAATTTAAACCTATTTCACATCCTCTTTTAAGTAAACATAAGATTTTTAAGTAAACATAAGATTTATAATTTTATCAAGTAAACAGTCCAAAGTAAATTAATTTATGCTAAATTAAATTTTCTTTGAAAATTATAAAAATTAATGCATTGATGATTTATCAAATAAACTCCTAGTATCTAAATTAATTTACTTAGAATAATTTAAAAGTTTAATTCTTTTAATAAAATACCTTTTTAACTCCAAAGTTTTGAAGAATAAATGTGATCGATCACACTGGTTTTCAAAATATATGTTTTTAATCCTTAAATTATTTTTCAAATTTTTTTTAGAGTAGTTACATTTGATCCTTGAGTTATCATAATGCATCTTCTTAGTCTCTAAATTTATAAGAATAAGTTTAAAAAATCACTAAAATTATTTTTTATTATTTTAAAATAAATATATGACATATTGTATTAAAAAATAATTCTAGAATGGATAAATTCTTTAATTTATTTTTTCAACTTAAAATAATTTAAAAAATTCGTACAGTAGCCTTTTAATCCTATTTTAAACTCAAAAAGAAAAAAAAAATTAAAAACTTAGGGACTACACACATCCTTCAGTACTCAAGACTAAAATAGTAAATTTTCCCTTTAAAACATTAAAGGTATCCTACTAAATTTCCAAACAAAATCCCAAGAGGATGTTAATTTATATACTTGAAATTTCATAGTTTAAATTGACACAACCCTAACGTCTAAGAGTGTAAATTGAAAAGTTACCAAAAAATTAAAATTAAAAATGCATTTTTAATATATATGTTATAAGTGTTCAGACATGCATTCACTCTCCTGACCACCAAGAAAGAGAAACTACAAAATTTTTCACGAGGAAGCCAAGCCTCCGTCATCAAAGGGCACGAGAACAACCCTTTGAAAGCCCTGTTGCAAAAAGAAAAAATAAAAATAAAAATAAAAATCCTTAAAAAACTTTCGTAGGGGCAAGAAAAAGACTATCTTTAACAACACTCAACATCTCAAATAAATCAAAACAATTTCAAGTGAAGATTTTGATGAAACTCCAACGAAACTAACTCAACCTCCAAAGGGACAAAGAAAAGCTGTCTTTAGTACTTTTGGACCTGAGATTACCAAACCTTCAAAAGCTTTGATTAGCTATTTCCTATGCACTACCTTGAAACCAACCCCAACAATAGTCCCACAAAAGTCTAGGAAAATCCATCCACCCGAGGGCCCCTCTTCCCTTCAACTCACTCAGGACGCATCAGTCTTATAAGCTTTCAGCAAACAGCCAGAGGAGTCCACTTTTTCTGAATCTTGCAACTCCTCTGTCCCCCTCATCTCAATCCACTTGCTCGATCATAACAACCAAAAATCCTTCGAATCAATCAAAAACCCAAAAACCCCAATAAGGAAGGGAAGAATTTCCAAATAGAGAAGGAAAACTTACAAGACCATATGACATGGCTAGTAGATTCCTCATAAAACCTACAAAAGCAACATAATCAATTAAGATCAATCCCCATTTTGCCCATGTTTTCCTTGGTTAGAATATTGATAATTGCCCCAACATAAATCTTTTTCTCTAGGAACATATGTTTTCCTTGGTTGGAATATGATGATTGTCCAAGCATAAATCTTTGCTCTAGGAACCTTTTTGACCCATAACGGCTTCTACAGGGATACTTCAAAATCGTGGCTAGAAGAGGAGACTAACCCTTGTGGGCTAAATTCATCGCAAGGTGATAACCGGTTTTCACTAAGAAGAAACCTTTACAATCCAAGCTCCAAATAATCTCACCTTTAGCTTGGTTGTATCCCAACGGGGTATTAAGGATGTCGTCCACGTCAAGTGGGGGAACACATTTTTTATATTGTTTCCTTCCAATCTGCATTTGCATTAATAAGATCCAACACCCTCTTATCTTTCCAGTCAACTCTAAGGAAGGAAACATTGAACCTAATAGACCCCCAATTATTGTAAGGTATAAGTGAAAAAGAAAAGAAAGTGTAGAGGGGAGGAAATAAGTGTAACTATGTGAGGAATGAACGAAGTCGTTGGTGAAGAGGGTCTATGAAGTGTATGTGGGACCCTCACAAGATTCAATTAGTTAGATTTTGGTCCATTTAGAGTTCTGGAGGGAGGTTGTTTTTCATCTTTTGGCTTATCTAAATTTAGTAGTTGTTTGAGCATTGAGGAGAGGTGGGAGATCTTGAACTCCCCTGGATGAGGCCTCTATAGTAAATATATGATTTCAGTTGCTATCAGAACCCTTCCCTCGCTATATAGGGAGCTTGGTCAATAAAAATTCTCCTTCTATTACTAACTTTCCACCTAAAGGCTTAACAACGAGATCTCTATCCCGCAAAATGTTCCTCCAAGGAAGTCCCCGACCTTGAAATACTTACCCTTCAAGGCCATTGCGCTTTCTCAAAATAGTCAAAACTATGCTTAGCTAAAAAGAATGAGTTAAAAAGAGAGCTTCATTCTATTTTAGTCAATCTACCATCAAGTGTCCACTTTTAATCTTTATACTAGTAGCACATGTTAGTTGATTTCTTTATAAGTTAGTCTCTACTTGCATCTACTTGTTTTTGAAATTATTCAATAGTGAATTCAAGAGCAAAAAAACATTTTTGTCATCGTGAAGGCATCAACCCTTGGTTTCACTTTTACTTGCTGAATAGAAGAAGAATCTCATTGGGTTGTTTGCTCGAGAATACTTGAACAGAATGTACAAGCTTCTAATTGTCTCACATTGCAGAATGCTAAAAAAAAGTACACTCTAATAATTTCCATGTGATTCAATACAAACTTACAAACAAAGTGACATTAGCCACCCCGAGCCTCGCGTCTTGTGGCATCATGCAACAGTTCGATGTCAACACCATCTGGTGGAAGTTGAACATATCTCACCACCGATCCCCTGATAAAACAGTTTCTCACAGAAAGCTGAAATGAGAAATTTTGAACTCCATTAGTCTAATGACATCAACATAAATTACAGGTTCAGATTACAAAATGGGTGATGGATGGATGCAGAGAGGGGTACTCATTAAATTTAAGAAGGCTGGATAGAACATTGTGAAATAATTTGATTTAACAGATGTTCCTGATCATGCAAAAACAAGAATTTATACCAATCCTAAATAATCAGAGCCAACATGTCTTACTACTACCATCTTCAAAAAGAAGTTTTTTAAAAATTGTTCTTATTTTTTTGAATTTAACCAAGAATTCATGGAGGGGATAGTAAGAATACAAGCACCAATTTAAAAAATAGAAACAAAGTACAACTCAAATAGAATACCCTTTTACCCTCCCGCCCAAATCCTCAAATAATAATAACGATGATGTCAATGGTTAAGACATCTTTATTTCTCCTAGAAGGTTGTAAGGTTCAAATTTTGTAATATATGAATAAGAAAATCAAGAAATAATGGCAAGGTACTGCTAGGAACTCTAACCAATCGACAAGATAACCTAAAAATTTCACCAAATTTGGGAACCACCAACAAAATTACTTCAAACTTTTCTCCCATGAATAATCCAGGAGCTAAAGATGAAAAGATTATCAACATTCTCAATTCAAACATTATACATATAATTAAAACTCTAGGGTGACGAAAACAGACGATGGTACAAATAATCTGTGAACCATAACCACACATCATATATCATGCCAGAGAACCTTCCAATTATTAGAATCAAAGGAACATTAGAACAGAAGAAGCAGAAATGAGAACGGATGCCTATGAAAGATGGTAACGATTAAAGAAAGAAAAACAATATCAAAGTAACCCTCGCCACAAGTGCAGGACATCAGAATGTGTAAGTAATCAATCAAATTTATTGCAAAATATAATACATGTGAAAAAAATTGGATACCATGTGAGGGTATTTGTCTTGATCAACAACCCTCGTGTTTTCCAGTTTGATGTTGAGATACTGATCTACAGAATGCAGAGTTCCTCTAATTGCTAGGTCGTTCTTCAACTCAACAGTCACCTCTCTGCCCACCAAATCCTTGAAGTACGAGAAAAATAACTGCCAAATAAAACCCAAATCAAAGTCCAATATATATAAACCAAATATTGTAGAAACCGTGACGGATCTGAGATACGAGAAGGAAAAAAACAAATGAAGCAACAGCTTAAGCCCTGAAGTAAGATTAACAGTAACAAAAACATTAAACTAACGGACACCAGAACTTGAGTGAAAAAGGAATTACCATTTTCACTGGAGGTTTGAGGTGCCAACCTTCAGTCTATCTGCGCTCGATGATTGACAGCTGATAAAGGTTGAAAAGCCGTCAGAGCTATCAATTGAGAAAACACACCTTTTAGGGTATAGATTGTAGAAGAAAATTGCTACAACTTGCCCAAAAACAAAAATGCTAACCTACTCCCTTCAGGGTAATCTATATCTATACCAACATCTACACCCATATCTATATCTATATTAAAAAAAAAATCATTAGAAAACATTTTAAATCCATTTTATCTTTTTAGATTTTAATGAATTGCAAATATATTTGTCTATCACAACTCGATTGTGTTATATTATAGTTAGGAGTGTACATAAGTTGGGTCGGGTCAGGTTGGTGTAGGAGTATATTTTGGACCAACCCAAAATTTTGGGTTGATCAGCTTTCCAACCCAATTAGAGAGGACAACCCAACCCAACCCTATATTAAGGGGTCGGGTTGGGTTGGGTCCATGGATTGCCCTAAACAAAATGTCACTAAAATTGGCGGCTGTCTTCTCACAATCTCTCACGAATTACCTAGCAATATCCATATCCCATCTCATTCATCAAATTTCGCACAGATGCAAAACAAAATAATTTCAGCAATCGCCTACGGTCATAATCCAATGTTGAAGAATGAACAAATGCTAAGAAAATCAACAATACGTCCTGCAGAACTCCAAGACTCCAAAAGCCCTAAATTTAATATAATAATAATAATAAAATTTTAAAAAAAATTAAAAAAAACATCGAAACTCTCCATTCAAAAGAAGAAATTGGCAAAAATGGGCAGATTTAGACCATAAACTCATCAAAAATCACAATCATTACACTAGCAAGTCAACATTACAATTCAACTTCACATCAGATTCATGAACATTTATGAAAAAAAAAAGAAGAAAAGAAAAAAAACAATAAAGCATGTAGTTTTAGAGGTACCGAACGAAAGATGATAAAAAGGCGGTGGCTGCGACGAAACTCACACTTCACCTGCAGCGAAGTTCGGCGGCTCACGGAGTCACGGACGGCGGCAGAAACCCTGCAGATCGAGAGAGAGACTAACAAGAGGAAGAGAGAGAAAGAAGACGGTAGGAGAGAGAAAGGAGAGCCGTGGGTACCTACCGATGATAACCTCCCCAACGGCGACGAATGGCGGACGTGCGTAGCAAGTGGCTGGAAGTCGAAGGTGTGAGTGCGCGCTGGGTGCTACGTGAGACGAAGGAGAAGATTTGGGTATACGGTTGACCTAAAAGACAAAGAATAGAGGTTTTTTTATTTTTATTTTTTATTTTCAAGGAAAAAACACTAATCCTAAACCTAGTGGAACCTTTAGCCCAAATCAAGCCACAAATCGTTTCCAAGCCCAAATCTCTTCCAAATTCCACCTAGCATCACTTAACAACATTTGAATCATCTTCCATTTATTCCAATAGGATCTCAAGACCCAAAATTGACAAACTTCTAATTTGTTTGATTGATCCATATTCTATTTTATATTTTCACATTGAATTCAGTAAACATTAATTGGCAGATAATTCATAATTCTTTTTCTTGAAAATTATTTTTAGATTTAGTTATCCAAACACTGCAAAGTTTCAAATTCAATATGTTTTTGTTTGGGGTGCACGGTATTCTTCTTTTTTTGAGTCAAGAAGTTTGTATTTGAGCGCTAAGTTAAGTTTTTGAAGTCAATAGCATTTGGTGCAACTTTGTTTTTGCCGAATAATTTGCTTTTATGGTGACTACTTATTTTGGAAATATTTTTATTCAATAACTTTATACATTTTTTTGTGAGAAAAGTATGGATTGCATTTTATTTATTTTTTTTAGAAGTACACATGAATTTTTGTATCATGCATATAAAAATACAAAATAAAATCCTTAAATTTTTTGTTTCCCTTACGTTGCACACATATTTTTCTAATTTTTTAACACTCAATTGAAATGTCAACTTAAAATCTTCACATATATTTTATAATTATAATATACTTTCACATTAGTGGGATGTATGAGTTTAATATGTACAAAAAAAGTAGGTCATGGAGGAGTTTGGGGCTTTTTGTAACATCTTATTGCCAAATTGTAGGTTATGATTTGTTATGCATGAATGATGGTGTTGAAAATGCGATCAAAGTTCTACAATGACCAAACAAGGGGATAATCATTGGTATATAAGGGATAATAACTATCACCAACGATATGAGGCCTTTTGGGCAAAACCAAAAGTAAAGTCACAATGGTTTATACCCGAAGTGGGCAATATCATATCATTGTGGTGATATCTAAAGGTCCTTTTTCCTTAATAAGTGATATCATAATGGGCACCAAGACCTAACTTAGCTGTGTTGGTAAAACGCTAAGGTGCCGAACAAAAAAGTGGAAAAGCCTTCATTAGAAGATGCAATCATAGTGGTATCCAATATGTGGTTGGCACTAGAGGTCGTAGTCCGTGGAGTTTTACAATGGAGGTGGTCTTTGGAGATGATTGCGACAAGTGGACTTTGTCGAAGGTGGTTATTGGAGGTGATCGTTAAAACATATTGTTGGAGTGAGTCAACAATAGTTGTTGATGGTGATTATAGGTGCAGTTGATCGTCAGAGCATGTTGTCGTCGATGATTGTTGTCGAAGTTGGTCATCGGTAGTGGCTGCAGGTGGAGTTATTGAAAATATTGGAGGGAGAAAGAAAGAAAAAGGTGACATGGAGTTCCTCGATAAATATACAAACTTCAATAGTGAACACTGGAGAAATTGGTAGAGTTTAATTATTTTACATGTTGGTGGAAATACACTATGTCGTGTTATAAGCTCAATACATTTTTAAAAAAACTTAAAATATATTATGTAGAGTATTATAAATTATATAATATTACATAACAATAATTATACAATGTAAAACATGTCCATAAATCAACTATTAATAGTTTATTGTCAATTAATATTTAATGAACAACTATAACTAGCTTTGTAATTTATAAATATAGTATTGATACATTTTAAGCAATAATAAAATCCAACTCAAATATGAGGAACCGTATTTATTTGGATGATTCAATTTAAGTTTTTTATTTTATTAAATGAACCATATGATCCCTGTTAAAATATGTTATAGATAATTTTGGAGTTAGGAAAAATGTTAAAAATTAAAAAAATATATTGAGAGTAAAGTTAGGACATGTTATCTAAACTTTGAAACATGCAAGAAATTTCATAGAAGGTGGCAAGTAAGCCATTTATCCCAATTGGCCCACCTCCAAGGCTAGGGTCAGCCTATGACTTTGAGGTTGAGGTTGGCCCATTTCTTTGTAGGATTGGCTGTTTTTGTAGACTCCTGCATTCCCTCTTTGGGAGGCTTGATTTGATTATGCCTTACTTAAATTCAATCTGAAAAAGGATTGAAAAAACATCTGGGGTATAGCTTCATTCTAACTCATGTCTTCTCATATGGTTTGTGAAGTTAGACGAGTTTCCCTTGGTCCATTTTTTCCATTATCAAACCTAAATTTGAAAGTTACCCACAACCAGTAAATTAAGCAAATTTCAAACAAAATCACTCAAGTATATTTACGTAATAATCAAAGGTTTAATTTGATGAAATTAAAGATTTAAAGTTATAATTGCCTTGGACCTAAGTGGAAATGGATTTTTTTTTTTTTTTTTTTAATTTCTCTCAAATATATATATATATATATATTTATCGTTTGGTGTGCTAATATATGAAAAACTGGAAAATGAGAATGTTGGAAATCAGATGCATAATAATAAAAAAGATGTTTTTGGAAATTAAAATATATGGGATTTGCTCATTGAATCTGAACTTGAAAAAAGTGATAAGTTTGAAAAGTATTAATGGTTAGAAATGAGAGGACCAGATCCTGAAAAAAGGAAAGAAAAAATGGGATGTCACATGAGTAGGATTATGAAATTCAATCTCTTGGACCAACCAATACCCCATAAATTAAATCCATATTTTTTGTCAATGTTGTCTTTTACTTCCAAAACACATCTTAAAAGAAAGAAAATTTTAAAGAAAAAAAAAAACCCAAAGTAATTAATTAATTTCTATTTGATTAAAATATGTATTTAAATCTATTTGATTTGATTTGAATCAACTTAAAAACCTCATGAATTTTGCCTTAATTTCCACCCTGTCAAACACAAACCACCAAATGAGAATAATCAGTAGAAAAAGTAACTTGAAATAGTTCATTCAAAGAGGAGTATTCACAAATATTTCAAGAAGCCATTAAAAAAATTGTGAAAGAAAAAAAGGGTTTAAATTCCATCTTAATTTGTGAGAAAATCAGAAGATGTCAAGAATCTCCAAAATGAAGCCATTGCAAAGTGGACAGTTCCCTCTACTGACCCAAAGCTCTCTTGAACAGAGCCTACAAAAGGTGTGACCGCAGGGGATAAATGCCGCCCCTTTATGACGCACCATGCACACGCAGCAATTCCGTTCCGTCCCGCCACCGCCGCATACGGCGGTGACTTCATCGTCACTTTCTTCTTCTTCTTCTTCTTCTTCTTCCTCTTCTTCATCTTCTATTCTGTATCTTGACCCTTCGAACCCCATTTGCCTGTCCGTCTCTTCTAACAGATCCATCAGTGACATTCTCACCGGCGCCGGCGCGGATTCTGGATCCTCTTCTTCTTCTTCTTCTTCTTGTTCTGCTTCATTGGCCGTGGCTTCTGCGTCGGCGGCTTCTTGGGCAGCCACCGCTTCTCTAGCTGACATCGATCTTTCCTCCGCCAGCGCAGCAGAGAGGCGGCGCGTGCCCTCACGCGCTGGCTCCGTCAAGTCCGTGAAACTCTCGCTTCGTTCTATCGAGATTCTCGTCGAGTTGTGCCGCGACATTTGCGGCCTGAGGAGGCTCCGGCCACCTCCGACAGCGGCTGTGGTGGCGGAATTGTTGTTATCTGGAGAGTCGTCGGAATTTGTAGCCTCAGACGATGGCGGCACCAACCGCGTGGAATTCCGCCGTGATATCTGCCGGAGAGATGGGGCGGCGGAGACGGCGCGAGTGGTGGTCGATTCCGTCGACTGTTCTTCGTTTGGCGTCATCTCCGCCGACGAAAAACCGGGGAAACGAAACGAATTCGGCGGCGGAATTTGAGATCTGAGGTTCAGACGCAGACGATCTTTCAAAAACTTCCAAGATTTCCTCTCTCGATTACCAACGGGGGATTTTCCTACGTCGTCTCTTATAATATCAAGCAAAGTCCGGCCGTTTAATCTCACCGCCGGCGAGGGGGTCGGCGACGCTCTCTTTTGAATGGTCAAAACGTCGTTGAGTGTAAAACCGCCGGCGAGCTCTCTGCCGTCGCTGACGGCTAACATCTGATCGTAAAGCGTAATCCTCCGGCGACCACCTTCCATTGATTATCACAAAAAAAGGAAAAAACCCAATTAAACAATAAATCAGAAAACCCCCCAAATCTTCAACAAGAAGAAGAATCCAAAATTTCTCGGGAAAATAAAGAAATCAATTGAATTCTTGAATTTCCAAACGACGGAAGCATCGAATTCCTTCCACAGATCGGACCCAGAAAAAAACAATGGAGAACTCCAAAATTTCCCTAGAAAATTCCTCGAAAAATTTTCTAAGAATCTCGGAAAAAGAGAAGGGAATGAAGAAATTGAGAGCTTCAAGATCTCTACTTAAAAAGGGCAACATTATCTTTTTATTATAATATATATATAATTGAGATTGCAAGCTTGTGTCTGTACGTAACTGGAAAAGATGAAAAAGAAAATTTAAAAAGTATATAGTATATATAAAAGAAAAAATGAAAATTGAGAGAGAGAGAGAAAAAAAAAAAAAAAAAAAAGGGCATTGGATACCTTGTTGGTCTGACGAGTATTATGATCAGTAATTTTGCAGAAAAATTTCTTCATCTGCTTTTTTTGCCTTTTTCTTTTGGCTTTCTCTTGTTTTCACTGTTGGATTAATTTGGATGAGACAAACAAATAATACATTCTATTTCTCTTCTCTTCTCAGAAAATCACTACGAAAAATAATAATTGATCATCAGATGGCTTTCAAATTAATTTTTTCCCCATTTTTTAAATTTTCTCTGTCTTGATTCTTTTTCCCCTTATTTGGTGTAATGATTTGTGTTTGTGTGAATAAAAGTTGGTTTTGTGAAGTGGAGCGGTTATTGTGGGAGCATCTTTCCTTCCTTTCAGATAAACCATAACCATTTCTTTTTAATTATTATTATTATTTATTATTTATTTTTTTTTTTACAATTTCCAAATCTTTTTTATAAATATTTTTTTTCATTTTAATTAGAGAAACAAATACATGTACTTCATAAATAAAACCTATTTTTAGTCCCTACAATTTTCCTTTAGTAATATATGGAATGGTTTGGTGTTTTGTATAGTTGTGATCAAACATAACCAAATATAATTTGGTTACGCATGATTTTAGATTGTTCAACTTCCCTCATTAGTCATTTTTTTCCCTTCAAATGATATTTGAGTTATTACATTTTAAAGTTACTTTATCTTTTATTATATTTTTTAAAGTACGATGACCAAACAATTTTAGAGAAGAGTGATACTCGTATAAGAGGTCCGACAATTATATTTTACTTTCAATATTTTTTTAATGTAATAGGTAAGGTATATAAATCGGAATCACTACATGTTAGTCACCACTTTATTCTGGTAAGAATTAAATGCATGGAGATTTTCAAATGTAATCTTAATAAATAGTCTAAATTGATCCACTTATAATAAATCAAAAGCTTAGGAAGCATTTATATGTTTCTTATTATATTTTTCGAACCAAATCTAAAAAAGTGTACAAATTAATATAATTATAAAAGTTTAGAATTTAAGTGAATACATTTATTAGTTCGGGATATACCTCTAAAATTTAAGAATGGGAATTGATATTTTTGAAAAGAAAATTATTAAGCGGTTTAGACTTGACTATTTACCTTCTCCCTCCCCTCCTCTCGATTTCACCTCAAAAACATTGGCCATCTCCCTAACTTTTCATTTCACTCTCAATATTCATTCTTCTCTTTCCTTTTTCCTCAAACCTTTTTTTTTTTTTTCCTATTAAGTTAGCTTCTCATATTTATATCTTATTTGGATAATTTCTTAAAAATCATTTTGTACTCATTTTTCTATTATCTCTAGCTAACACTAGGATAATTATTTTAAATAAAAAATTTTTGAAAATACTTTTAAATATAACAAAATTTACTGTCAATCAGTATAATTGTCTATTAGTGATAGATACGACGAGTATCTATCATTGATCGATAATGATATCTTGCTATATTTGTAAATATTTTGCTTCATATTGCTATATTTGAAAACATAAACAATTCTATTAAGTTATAAAAATAAGTTCAACTCAACTAAAATAAAGTTTATATTTCGATGTCAAATGTTTGATTCTCTCACTCTACCCAGAGTAAGGTGTGAATAGAGGAATCCATCAATAACTAATTTAAGGTTATTTTTTTTTATAAAAAAAACAACTAATTTATTGTGAAGTTAATATATTGTTAGAAAAACTTTCTTTCTAATAAATAAGAGGATAAGTATTCAATTTTTCGTACTCTTTTTACTGAATCATAAATTCCTCAATTAGTTTCATAAAGATTGAAATTTATTTGTCTCTCCGTCTTTCTTTTTTCGTTTTGGAAAATAAAGAAGACCTTTTCTTCTCTTTTTGAGCTACAATGTAGAAGTCCCTTTAAATTATAAAACAAAACAATCGAAACCCAATTGCGTGTTAATTTAAAAAAAAAAAAAAAAAAAAAAAAAAAAAAAAAACCGAGGTATTTCAAAATATTTAGATAAAATGAGTGTTTTTAAAATATAAAAAAAATGAATCAAAATATTTATAAATATAACAAAAATTTTACTACCTATTATATGTGTCTATCATGACACAGGTAGATAGTGATAGACAACTAATTTATTGTAAAGTTAATATATCATGACACAGCTAGACACAATAATTTATTAGCAGGTAGACGATGATATTTTGTTATTATTTGTAAATATTTTTAGTGGTTTTGTCATTAATAATTTTCTTAGATAAAGTTTTTTTTTTTAATTTATTGAAAGGGTTGTTTTCAAATATAGAAAAATGAGTTAATTTATTTATGGATATAACAAAATGTCACTGTCTATCATTATATAATATTGATATATATTGATAGACTAGTATCATCTATTACTGTCTATTAACGATAGACACTTATTGATATTTTGCTATATTTGTAAATATTTTCAACAATTTTGTCCATTTAAAACTTAAAAATATAATATTATTTTGTGACATATTTATTTTGAATCAAATAATTAATTTTCAGTTCATTGCCAATTTGATATCCTCAATTTTACTAAATTATACGCTAACTTCAATACATTGTAAGTTAATGTTTCCTCAATGCTAAATAAAAAAATTCACCAATTAGCGATTAAATTATCAATTTAGTAAAAATGAAACAATAACATTCAAAATCTAACAAAGAAAAAAAAAAAAATTCAACTATTATGAATTCACCTATTAATAAATATGATCATGACCTTCAACACCCAAATGTGTTGTAGAAAACATATCTCCGACCCTTGGTTTTGATTTTCACATATATATTTAGATCACATCTATCCATGAAAAGATAACAAATCTCGACTCAATTACTTGTAACAAATTAAGAAAGTACAGATTATTAAAAGATGCGTAAAAACATAATGAAAATGTAAAGATCCTTCCCAGACAAATAACTACTTTTATATATATAGATTAAAAATCACATTTGGTCGCTAAACTTTTATGAAAGCAACAATTTAGTCCCTCTACATTCAAGTTTTTAATAATTTAGTTCCTGAACTTTAGTATGTAATAATTTAGTCCTTATACTTTCAAATTTGTAACAATTTAAAATTAATCAACATTAGAGGTCAATTTTTATTATTTCATTGTGTAGACTTTTTATTTTGTAAAAATATTGATTCTTTAATTAGTGCATCAATTTATTTATGCAAGAAATCTCATTAAACTTTAACACTAATTTCTACAATAGGGACTAAATTATTACAAAATTTAAAATATACAAGCTAAATTGTTATATAGTATAATTTAGAAACTAAATTATTACAAAATTGAAAATACATGGGGACTAAATCGTTACAAACTACGGTATAAGGACTAATTAAATTGTTACTTCTATAAAAATTTAGGGACTAAAAATGATTTTTAACTTATAATATAAATTATATTTCCTTAGCTCTCCATACAAGGCGCAAATACATTAAAATTTTAAAAACTTTTTTGGAATGATAATAAATATACAATTGATTTTTATTATTATTAATTTTTTCTTTCTGCAAAGAATACATTCGAAATTTTACACATCTTACAAAGCCAAGCCCTGGGTGTGACAAAAATAACATGCCTAAACTTTTGTTTGAATAATATTTTTAACCCTTTAACCTTTTGAATTTTTTTCACAAACAAAATTATAATTCAAGCAAGATAATTATATATGTTTTTTTAGTAACAAAGAAGGGATTGGCTATCTATAAACTTTGGATTTTACCATATACTACAAGTTTGTGGAACCCCACAAAATAAAACAAAAGTTCCATCATAAAGACAAAACCAACATGCACCACAAGTGTGTTTGGCAAACTATTGGTGGTGGGAGCATATATATATATATATATATATGTGTGTGTGTGTGTGTGTGTGAAGGAAGTTGGGTAGTTGGAGTTGTAGAGCTATATATATATATATATATATATATATATATATATATATAACACATAATGGGTGGAATATTTTAAGAAAAATGGAAGATGTGTGGTTTGGAAGCATTTGGTTAATGGTTTTGATAGAAGGAAGAGCTATATAGATACCATTCAATATTAAATAATACAAATAAATTCATTATCTTGGTATTAGTTGGTTTGCATTTGTTGACCTATTTTTATACCAATAAAAATAATAAATAATACCTTACAAGTTTAGTTTCTAAATTTTAAGTTATTATTCTCTGTTTAGATTATGAATTTTAAGTTATTATACTCTGTTTAGATTATGAATTTTAAACTATATCTAATAGATTTATGAATTTTAAGTAATATCTATTTGGTCATTGAACTTTAAAATAGGTCCTTAAATATTAATAGATCCTAAATTACTTAATTTTATCTTAAAATTTACGGCCATACTTGATACAAATGGAAAATTGAGGATCTTATTAGAAAATTTTCAATTTTGTATTTAATAGTTCAATTAATTTTAATTTTTTAAAAGTATATGATATACTTATTAAACACAAAATTAAAAGTAAACTTCTGGAGGGCTTTTAAACACATATTTACGAGCTCATTAATTAACAACTTCTAATTTAACCTAAAATCTCACTGCTTTAAATTTTTTCACCAGGGATTCAAATGTTTGTATCTCACTTAAAAAAGTAGAATATTTTTTGTGGAAACATTTAGTGCATGTTTGGGAATGATTTTGAAATTGTTAAAATCACTTTTTTCATATTGAAAATCATTCAAAAAACCTATTTTTAGTCACTCAAAATTAATTTAATATTTAATTTTACACTTTTTTAAATACTTTTCATATAATCAATATTGGTTTTGAATTATTAACATCGTTCATAGTGTTTTTAAAAATGACAAGTAATTTTAACTGTTTTAGAATGACTCTCAAATATATCCTGCCGTGTAAAAAAAAGAGTATCATATTTGAGAGTAGTGTAAAGAATTGTTTTTTTCAAAAACACTTTAAACAAGTTTGGAATGATAAGAGGTGATTTTAAGTGAAAACATTTATTCTAAAGGCTATTTGATTCATGTGATAGATTTCCAATAGAAATATAAGTGTGCCAAAATTATTTCTTCCTGAAAATCTATTATCATATTTGAGAGTACGTTAGTTACATGATTGTGTCCAAAACATATTGGATAAGTTTGAAATTACAAAGTTGTTGAAGCATCATTCTACCAGAAAATGTCCAAGCGGACATAAAAGACAAAATCTTAACGTCGGTGTGGTGCTCGGTCCAACACACTTTGAAATTTAACTTAGTTACAAATTTGCCGAACTGAGAAAAGTGATATTACATGAGTGATGTATCACCTTATTTATACTCTAGAATGATTTGGTACTACTTGGCATTCTTACGTGGGCTCTGTTTGTGTCAGCAAGGGCTGTCGAGATCCTTTGTATAACGAAACTTTTTGAAATTTCATTACATTTTTTGGGGTTGAGATGCTTCGTTGCTTGACATGAGAGTCTTGAGATCTTCACCGTCCTCCTTCTGTCACACCTCATGGGTTGTGGCAAATTGATCCTTGGCCTTACTTCAACCCATAATGTAAATCATTATGAATTGGGGCATTTTTAAAGGAAAAATATGTAGATAATTAAAAACAAACATTTATTGTGTGTAATGAAACTTCCCAAGAATGGTTTATCTATCACGATAACGTAAATCTTAAATGTTCTTATATATTATAGAAGGGAGGAAAACGTCAATTATACATTCACTATTTTCATCTTGTTTTGAACATCTCTATAAACAATCTACATTTTTCACATTTATTTATTTTTTAAAACTGTGAATATTCATGTAAGATGCCAAATGGATAAGATTTGCAAACTCCGGATCTTTTTGGTTCCTTTTTTCTCATTTCTTATCTTTTTGTTTCTCATTTCTTTTCTTTTGTTTCTTGTTTTTCTATGGAGCAATAATTTTCTAATCATGATTTCTTATTCGTCGTTATTTCCTTTTATTTGAAAAAAAAAAAATCTATATAATTTGTGAATAGTTTCAAATCTAGAATTCAATATTTAAGAGTTTCAAATTCGTCAATTATATTTTTAAAAAACTATAACCATAACTTATATATTAGAGTATTAGCACAAATTAGCTATTGCATTATTGAGTTGCCATTGTCTTGAAAGTAATCTTGACATGACTTTGATGTTAACAGTCTTACATCGACTACTCCCAAGGACTAAAAAGAAGAAGTAAAAGTCGGAAAAATATCACTTGCTGAAGAGATACCTCCATCCTTTTTTGAGAAGTCAAAAAATTCATTTTAGATCCCAAAATTAACGGTTTTGGTTTCAAAAGATATTAACGCATTAAATGGGAAAATGGTAATAAAATGTTGTGGAAAATTAATACATTAAATGGAACAAGAAAAAATAAAAGTTAATTTTCGATTAGTCATTCCAAACATTGACAAGACAACCATCAAACATAAGCTTATTGTCAAATTGATCACGGGAGTATCCTATTTGAGGTTTGATAAAAAAACAATATAATAACAACAATATTACTATTTTATTTCCACACTTGTCATAAGATAAATCTGATACTCAGTGAAATATACAAATATATACTTATAAAATATATATTAAATATTATGCTCAAATATGGCAATGAAATAAAATTGCTAGATCCTTGTGCCATATATAAAGTTTAAAATATCTTTGAGCTTCAAAATATAAAGAAATCAGCCTGTATAAAGTTCATTCAAAATTAGTTGTCAAAGACATCCCAACAATTTTAAGTTATATTTGTAGAACAAATTAGTTGTTGTGTTGTGGAATTACCATAACCTTGCAATCAATTTTGGCACGACCTATGTGCTTATCGTCTCATGCCAGTTGCTCCTAAAGTTAACACAAACCCCTTAACAAATTGAGCACTCATCTTAGAAGAATTGGAATCAAGAAAACTTTGTTTAGAAAAAAATATAACCAAAAAAAAAAAAAAAGAAGTAGAAAGAAGCCGAGAAAATATCTATTGCAGAAGAGATACCTCCATCATTTTTAGAGAAACCAAAAGATCCTTTTAAAAACCGCTTTAGATCACAAAATTAGTGGTTTTCATTTTGTTAACTCATTAAAGGAAAAGAAAACCATTAACACATTAAATGGGATAATGGTAATCAAAACATTTTGGAAAATTAGTATATATATTTTTTTATCCTTTCCGATTATGTTTTTTATGTTGATTTTTCTTTTTTCTTTTTAATATAATAACAATAAGATGAGTATCGAACCTTAACCTCTAAAAAAGGACGATGCTAATTATGGTTGAACAACTCACTCCCATATTTATTGTGTTATTGTATGCATTGGATTTTGACTTATGTGCATTTCTAGGCAGTCAAATTTTGGGGCAATATTCCTCTTTAAAAGTTTTTACTTTTTATTTTCTAAGTTTAACAATATGAGGTGAGAGAATGGCATATATAATTTTTTTTTTAATAGAATTATACATTTTTCTATATGAAACTGTATATTTATATATTGTTTTAATCTTGAATTTTAAATTTTGAAATATGCGTATTTATTTATCATTTTAGTTTTGATTTTAATTTTGCGATAAGTATGATATGTTTGTTTAAATTTTTTAATTTTAATTATATATATATATACACACACTATTTTAAGGGTCGTTTTCAAATATAATAAAATGAGACAACTTAAATATAAATATATTAAAATATTATTGTCTATCCGTGATAAATAGTGATAGACACCGATAGACTACTATCATCTATCACTGTCTATCAGTGCTTCTATTAGTGTCTATCACTGATGGATAGTGACATTTTGCTATATTTGACAATATTTCCACCTGTTTTGTCATTTAAAACAATTACCTCTATTTCAATTTTTCTACACATGGAACAAGTTGAAATCTTGCAATACACAAAAATTTCTAATTCAAACATGCATTTAACCTCGTTTGGTCCTACATCTTAGAATTTGTTCAATTTGAGTCTTACTTTAAAATTCATGTCTAATTTTTGTCCCTAAATGTTCAATAAATCTTAAATTCAGTCCCTACTACTAGTTCATTATTAATTTTTCCAAACAGTTTTTGCTATCTATTAGCATTGTTACTATAAATTTTAAACATATTGTCGTGTTGTATTTTCTCGCATGAAAATTGTTATTAATATTTAGTCAACTTCGATAAAAATTAACTTCGAAGAACTAAATTTAAAATTGATTGAAAGTATACAAACTAAAATTGGACATTTAAAAGACGGACTAAAATTGACCAAATCTCAAAGTATAAGGACCAAAATGACATTTTAACTTTTAATATTTTACAACCATGACATTTATAAAGCAATATGAGTGAGTTGGATATGACTCAAAGTCATTTAAAGTGAATGACGCAAGCGAGAGATAACATTACTTGAAGGATAGAAATAATTTTTATTATTAAATTAAACCCACAATACAAATGTATAATTGTCTAAATCATTTTATTATTATTGTTAATTTTGCATTGAGACTTCTTTGTATTTTGTAGCTCCAATTTGGATTAGATTTTTCTTTGATTTTATACTTAATCATCATTTTTCTTAGTGTTTTTTGATGATTGAAAATGTGTATGCGTTGAAATTCGGTTAAAAAACATGCTAAGAAAATGATGGTTAAGTGTAAATACACACGGTCAACAAGTAATAATAGGTAAAGTATTTCAAGGGATATTTTGTAAAATTAAGATTTAGTGAGTTTTTTTTTTTTAGTTGAAATTGAAAGTAACCAATAAAAATAGTTGCGTGGTGATTTTGCAATTGAAAATGTAAATGATAATAAATAGCAAGAGATTCATCAAAGTTTCCGTACTCAATATATTACAATAGCATTCCAAGTTATATTATGAACTAGTTAAAAACACTTGAGTATATTCTAGGCAACACTTATTTTTATATATGCTACTAAACTATCTAATAATTTGTTATTATTTATTATCTAAAATATTTTAGTTCTCTTTTAGGTAAAATTACAAAAATAAGCGCATCTAAGTATTAAAAAAAAAAAAAAAAAAAAAAAAAAACAAA
>QLSR01000005.1:4667312-4684108 GCA_031780015.1 Citrullus colocynthis | reverse complement strand
TTTTTTTTTTTTTTTTTTTTTTTTTTTCCTTCTATTTTTTAATCAATCTATTTACCTCTAGATTTGTGCAGATTGGTCAATTTGGGTGTCAGAGTCCTTGTTTTGTTGAGTAAAATGCTTGAGGTGGAAGCAAACAATGGGGTTGGCTTTGTTACGAGAGAATGGACAAACATATTGTTTTGTTGCCTCACAACCCCAAGTCTCATTCTTCATATGCCATTCACATGCCCAAACCTTCCCTAAACACATTTCATTGATCTCTTTAATTACCACTATATGTTTGCATAATTTAATTTGTTGTCCCTTTCCTTAATTTTATAAGTGTCTATCTATATTGAGCTCGTTGTATTTTCACTCTATATTAAGATAGCTCCTTGATGAATACTCATCACTAATACCTCTTATTTCTAAATTATTAAGACTTAGTGATATGAACTAGGACGTCCTCGTGTTACCTTAGACGGCCAATTACACGTTCAAGAGCCTAGAAGCTATAGTTAAAATTGAATTTCTAGATATAAATAGAGATTAACTCAACTGAGGAATTTCAAACAACAACAATTGATTAGAAGCTTTTATAATTGGTTTCATTTGATGCTACAAGATGAAATTGATTGAGTTTTGTTAAAATTCATTAGTATTTTATTTTTATTATTATTTGAAAGCATAGTTTATTATGGTATTTGCATTTTTGGACTCATATATATCTTATTTTGGATTTTAGCATTTTGAGAAAAAATACCTTTTTGGTCATTGAGTTTTGAAGAGTTAATGCATTTAGTTGTTGATGTTTCAAATTGGTCATTTTCGTCTCTGAATTTTTTAAATTAAGTTTAAAAGGTCTCTCTTAAAAACCTTTGAATTTAATATTAAAAAAATTATAAATTCTAATATGGGAAGATGACATGGAAAAAAATATATTTTTTAATCTCTCTTTATTTCTCCTTTCTCTTCTCTCTCTCTTTCTCTTCCCTCTTCATCCTTTCTCTCGTTGTCTCATCCATCTCCATTACTAATTTTTTTTTTTTTTTTTTTTTTTTTTTAAAACAATCTCAATGAAATACTCCAAACACCTGTGCCATCTAGTTAGTCAAGTGACTCATGTAGGTTGTACAAGGGCTAAATCGTGTACCACGTCTACATTTTATTAATGAACTTATAGACATGGCATGATTTACTTAATTGTATACTATGTTTATAATTAAATAACTCTATTATTAACCACTATTTGTTTAAGTAAGTAAGATTTTAAAAAAAGTTCTCACTTATTTTAAAATTTTGAAAAATTTAGGAAGTTTCGAATATCTTATTTTTCATTAGTTAACTACATAACTGTAGCTAATCAAAAATCATTTTCTAATTGTTTTCTAAAAAAATGTTGACAATACCATTTAAGCTACGTTCATGTAGGCTAATTATTTCCAACATTATTTTCTAGTTAATTTGTAAATTTATTTTAATTGTGTGACAATAATAGTCGCTCGATACACTGTGGTTGAAAAATTGGCACAAAATTAGATGTAATGCCAAATATTCCAATCAAATATTTTTCAAAAATGAAAACCCAATGATTATAGATACAAAGATCTTAACTTCACATCCATCATGTTTCCTTGATTCTACTTCCAATGCCAACATACCAATTACCAACAAAGTAACAATCCTATATAAAACAGAAAAGCTACCTAATGTGTTTATATATATATATAAATTCTAATGTCTAAAAATGTTAAATAATGATCATGTTCGTGTGATATTAATATATATTAATGAAAATAAAAATCAAATCATGGGTTGTTACAATATGTGTTCAACTATTCTGAAACCGATGGTGACATGACCATAGAGAGCATATGCACATAAATTCAAACCAATAATGTCCCTTTCCATATATTATCTTCAATAACTCAAATCTCAAAAGTTAATTTTTCTAGAAGCATGGTAGTATTAGATCTCTAAATATAAATTGATTGTACGAAAAAAAATTATTAAATAAAACCAATCACAATGTTTAATTTCTATTCACGATCGACTATATATAAATTCCAAAGCCCATTACATATTATTAAAGTTGGAAGCAAATAAGTTGGTAACAGTTAGTTGAAGGATATGGGCTTTTCCCTCCTATCTCCTACTTGAAGTGTTAGATTTGTCCCGTTGATTAATATATTTTAACTCTAGATATTACATTCAAATTATAGTCATTTTTACACTTTGACTATTGTAGTTAATTTTACTGTCTATTTAACTTTTATTCTATTCATTTATTAATTTTCAATCCAAATCAATGTAAAAAAATCCAAAAATATAGGTCTTGTGAAGGATATGTAATTATAGTTATGTTTTGTTTGATGGACGCTTACTTTATAATACTTAAAATATAAATATGTTCACTATAACAAATTTGACCTAAAATGTTGATTGATAAACCATTTAAATTGGATGATATGTTATTTACAAATTTAATATATAAAAGTCAAACTTATAGTTACTTTCATTTGATCAAATTATGTTTGAATGTGGTCAAATAATGACTTAATTAAAGTATATTTTACATATGATTCAATGGTTATTTATATTATGTTAGATTTTTTTTTAGAGTTACTAAAAGTATGTTTGGTAACCCATTCAAATTTTGTTTTATGTTTTTAGTTTCATTGTGTTCAAGAAATATGTGTTCCATAGATAGTTTAGTTTTTATTTTTGAAGACTATATTTGAATTCCGTGATTCGAACCATACAAATTCTGAAAATAATATTTTTATATTTTCAATATATCCCAGTTTTGAATTTAAAATTCTAAAATATAGAATTATAATGAAAAAACCAAAATATTAACAAATATAATATTTCATGTTGTAACTCAGTTATTTATGTGTTAAATTAAAATATTTTAATTATATAATATGTTATAAATTATATGATATTACAAAATAATAATTATACACAAATTTTGACATAAAACATGTTCATAGATTAATTAATAATTATTTATTTTCAATAACCTAATATTTAGTGAGTAACTATAGTTATATTTATGCATGGTTCATAAATACACTATTACACACATTTTGAACAATTGTTTACATTTGAATTTAATTTCTAAATCTACTGCCAAACACATATCTGAAAACATGAAATACAACTCCGTTTTTGTGAATTCCTTATTTTCAAATTTATGTTTTTCAGATTGCCTACCAAACAGGGTCCTAAGTTTCTAGTTTATAAATAGCAATTTATTTCTTCATTTGAAGTATCTCATTCCAATTTGAAGATTTCTCTCATTTCTTCATTTATTTTGGTATTAAATTGAGTTGACAGCAAGTATCAAGAGCTATGTCAAATTTGGGTAGCTCAATGTTGTTGTTTTATCGAAATTAGTCATTGTATCTTGCTGAGACAATTGTTGTCTGCTAACAACAAGTCCAGAGCACGTAATTATCTTTGGGACATTTTTTTGTCGAAAGCATGCTTCGACTACCTATCATCTCATTCTTGTGTCTACATGTTCAACTCATTTGATATCGTAATTGTTGTCAATCTGATTCAGCTACGTGCCTTGGAGATTTTGTTGTTGTCATCCAGTTTAATACTGCTTTTTGTTATTCTTTTATATTATGTAGAGTCTGTAATATATGCATATTCGTTAATTAATTGTAGCCAGCTTGCGTGCAATCTATGAAGGGGAGCTCTGTTGAATTGGGAACATAAAGGGAGTTCTCAAATGCATTAATAGCCACTATTATTGTTTCTATTGCTTGGATAATGATATTTCAACTTCCATATGCATTTTATTCTTTTATTCATGTGGGTATACACATAGAGCTTAGCCGTTTCCCCTTTTAGTTTCAAGCTAATGCCTTACCATATGGAATATAAAATATGGTTTTAAATTACATACTCCTTTGTCCTTGTGGTGATATCATGGTAAATAGAGGTGTCCCTTCTCATTTGATTGAACTTGTTTCATGTTCTTTATCTAACTTTCACTTGATTGAATTTTGAGATTTTGTATATTGTGATGAAAATAAACAGATATACATGTAGACATTTTCTGTGAGGTCTGAAAGTCAGTTTGTATCTCCCTCTCTTTAAAGCTTCTTCATTAATAAGATTCATGGATGCCTTGTGATGGTGGATCATGTAGACCAACCTTGGTCCAACCATTATAATTCTTCTGAGTTTCTCTTCTTCTCTTACTTCTTTGTTGGTAATCACTTTACGAAAACAAATGGTATTAGAGCCATAGATCCTAAATCGCATCAAATTGAGTGAGAGTTTCATCACAAAAAAGTAGTATTAATCAGTAACTCAAAGTAGATATGATTTGCAAGTTGTTGAAGCTTCAGTAAGTTAAAATTTCAACATTCGAAGGGTCTCCAATTTTTTTAACGATCATTTAGTAATATCAACCAAATTTGAATTCGAGAAGTTTGTTGAATTATGGAAGAAATTAGTCTCCATATTAGAGCAAGTCACTGTTGAGTAAGATTTTGTTGAAGGAAAGATTCTTTGGCTATAGAATGGAGTCTGCTAAAACATTACAACAAAATATAGATGATTTTCTCAAAATTTGGCTTCATCTTACAATTATTGGTGAAAAATTGGATGGTGAACATCAAATTGTTATACTTTTGAATTCTCAGCCAGAGAGCCATAAAGAGATTAAAACAAACTAGAACACCTCCGAAAAGCACATATCAAAATCAAAAAGAAAGGAAAAGGAGTGTTTCAACTGTCACAAACTAGGCCATGTGATTAAAGACTGATGAAAGTTGAAATGCAAGAGGAAAAAAAAAAAAAAAAAACTGTTTAGCAAATGTCCATATGAAGTTTATGATTAAACAATGTAGGTTGGCAAACACAAAACTACCTAAGATTTTTAATACAACCGCATATCTCATCAACAAAAGTCCAATTTCTATGCTCTTTAACCATAAAACTACACAAGAAGTGTGGTCATGAAAGGCACCAATTGGATGTGTAGCATGCATATTCCATATTATATTAAACAAGACAAGTTAGAACATATATCTCCGAAGTGCATCTAGATTCATGGGATATTCGAAGGGAACCAAAGGCTACTAGTGATGACGCCTTCAACTCTGGAAGTGGCTTCAAAAACTCTCCAGGATCAGAACCACCATTAGTGAAGAAAGAAGGAAAGGAATGGTGGAGTATGATTAGAGCATTGCATGCAGAAAAGAGAGTTGAGGAGGGTCATGTCTCCAATACACAACATTTAAACAGTCCCCACCAAAGCAAGCAGAGACAAAGAGCACAGCCAAGAAGAAGGATAAACAACCCATAGTTCTGTGAGGCAGCCAAGCAAGCTACACATAAAACATCTTAGACGACACCCACTGTCACACGTTCATCGAATGAAGATACGAAAAGTTTGGATTTTGAATTAGGGCTAAAATGGTCTTTTCGTTGCCCCCCCCCCCCCCCCCCCATTCTTATTTCTTATGTTAATTACCTTGAGAGAGAGCGTGAGAAGTTTGCTTCGATGGAGGTTTTGCAGTATTGTCTGTCGCGCCTCCTCCTTCCCGGATGCCATTGAAGATGCAACATTAAACTTCAAATCCACACTTTCAACAAAAAGCAGCCCCATACTACTCTTGCTTGCCTGGATTTCTCAGTCGTTGCTTCCGCCGCCGCCTGGTAATCCAAGCGGGACTTCCCTCTGCTCGAAATTGATTATCATCCCCCCGGATTCTCTCACTCCGCCGCTCATTTCTCTTCCAATTCCTCTGCGCTTTCCCTTATTTCTCTGATTTTTCTTATGAAAACGCTGACATCTCGCCCTTCAGTGTCAACGGAGGCTATCAGGTTTTTTTTTTTTTTTTTTTTTTTTAAATTTAATTTTATGAAGATGGTTATTTAAGCTGAGATTTTAAGTTAGAACTTGAAGATTCTCTGTTTTCTTGTTAATTTGCTTCTCTGGTTTGCTTCTCATATGCAGGATTCAGTACTGAACGCAATGGCGTCATTTCTGCGACTGATTTCTTTGCTTTGTCTGCCAATCTTATTTGCTGTCTCAGCCATTGGATCGGTATCTGAGGGTGTAGCAGAAGACTTCTCTGAGGACTTATTGCTTAAACCCTTGCCTGACCGCAAGGTGTTGGCGCATTTTCACTTCCAAAGCACAGCTCCTTCGTCCCGCTCTAACTCCTATGGCCGCCACCACCACCTATTCCCCAAGGCCATTTCTCAGCTGGTACTTTACTCTTTCATTCTTTCCTTTTCCAAATAAATATAAGACCTTAAAATGGCCGGTGAATTGGGTCAAATCAAAGGCGTTTTCTGGTCTCCTTGACCCGGGGGTGCTTGTGTGGGGAAGTGCTATGAAGAAACAAGGATGAATTGCCTTGCATTGGGAGCTCTTTAATCTCCCCACATTGAGCGCTGGAAGAAGAAATTGAGAGAGTTGAGGGTTATATTTGTGCGAATTGATGCAAAGGTGTCCATGTGTAGCAGTATTTGAAAAGGGGAAGAAAGATTCCGAAAACAATTTACTTCTTTATTTGGGCAGTGCACTTAGTATTATCCCTTTTTCTCCTTTGGATCAAGTTTCCTGTAAGAGGAGGTCGTAAGATCTTAATCCTTCAGATATTTTCTATTTTATTCGACGCTGGTAGTTGCTCATTGATCATTTTGGTCTGAATTGGTATCACCTAGAGAATAATTCACTCCCCCTCCTCATCTCCTTACTGAAGAGAGTTAATGCCAGTTTTGTATAAATACTTAGTTGAGGTGCCATAGGATTAACCAAGCATATGAGGAGTCTCAATCATGATTGAGTGCAAATTTTTCCAAGGTTATGGTAGAACATGTTTTTCCAATCCTGCTACGGGTTTGTGTTGGCTTCTGTGGATAACAAGAACTAGAAGATTTTCTGAATGAGCTAAGAAGGAGATTAATAAGCGTTGAATCTGTAGTTTTCATGTTTTCAAATGAAATGACCTTGATAAGCCTTCTAGTAATTATACCTCTTTGTTGAATAATTCAAATAAAGACTTTTTCTACAAAAATTGACCTCAACATTGGTTTCCTTGGTGATGTGTCACCCCCCCACCCCAATATTTTGGAATTTGCATTAGCTATTCATATTAATACAATTTTTCTTTCATGTTGAAGGAAAAGCTTGATGAACCTGCCTGCCTAATTCTCTTTGCATGAGAAAACCATATTCAGTCTCTCTCTGATTGTTTTTTCTGTCTTTCTTTCCATCAGTTAATTTTCAACCTTCACATCAATAAGGTTCTATGAACTAATATTTCAAATGGGTGTAATAGTACTAATGCATGGATTCCTGTCAACTCTTGTTAAGTCAGATGAACTTTGTTGGAGCATTAAAGTATAAATTACTTGTACAGGTTCATAAATATCGAATTAAGGAAATGGAACTGTCTTTCACACAAGGTCGTTGGCGCTATGATCGTTGGGGTGGATTTGATCCAATATCAAGCAGCAATGCAAAGCCTTCGGGAGTTGAGTTGTGGGCTGTTTTTGACGTTCCACCAAATGAGGTTGATGCAACATGGAAAAATTTGACCCATTCACTTTCAGGTCTTTTTTGTGCTTCAATCAACTTCCTGGAGTCTTCAACTTCTTATTCTGCCCCTAAATGGGGCTTTCATCCTGCTTCTGAGAATATGAGGTATGGTACATTGCCTCGTGAGGCTGTTTGCACAGAGAATCTGACACCATGGTTGAAGCTCCTGCCTTGTCGTGACAAATCAGGGCTTTCAGTATTGATGGATCGACCATCTATCTACAAAGGATTTTATCACTCTCAGAGATTGCATTTGCTGTCATCTGAATATGATTCAAATGCTGTGGATTTGGCCATTGTACTTGACCAGACACTCACAGTGGTTCTTCAGCCTCACAGTCACAGAGGGACTTTGGGTTATTCAACTGCAACACAATTACAACCAAGCTGGTCTCTCAGCTCAATTTTTGGGAGGAGAGTCACCGGAAAATGTGCTCTCGCCAGATCTAGTAATGTTTACATTCAGCTTGACAGAGGTCTCATGGCAGAACTGCAAGGCATGCTTGGGGAACAAGAGATGTTTGCAATCATAGGAGCTAGTTCTGAAGGCTCTGGAAGCAACCCTGCTTTTGAGTTGTCAGCTAATCCTGATAGAGTACACATGGAGATAAGCAGCAGGGATGACAAGCACTTATCTGTTCTTTACATGTTTATGGTAGAGGAGAAGTACGATGACTCTGAACCACTTGACTTGAGATTCACATGGAAAATTCCTGTAGCTTGGTCTATTCCACAAGCACCATTACACGTAACCAGGTTTTTACTGGGTAGTGGGAACGAAAGGGGTGCTATTGCCTTACAGCTAAAATCTACAAAACCAAGTGATCGGTTGATGCCTGATACTGTGATCTCAGACAGCTGTAGCTTGCTTGTTAGAGTTTTTCAAGTTGTTCCTTGGTATATAAAGGTGTATTATCATACTCTTCAAGTATTTATCGACGACCGACCCCATACAATTGCCAATGTTGTTGAGAAGATGCAAGTTTCACCTTCTAAAGATAAGGTTTCACCAGGGGTGATGGAGATGCTCCTGAAATTTCCTTGTGGCTTGAAATCAGCTGCTCTAACCATAGAATTTGACAAGGTATGTTTGATCATTTCCCCCAAGTAGTTTGAAATGATGTTAATCTGACTTTTCCTCATTTTGTCTTAAAAGATCTTTGAAAGGTTAAAAACCTAGGAAACATGGAACTCTACCTTGAGTAGGTTGTAGTGTAGGTGTCATTGTTAGACACATATACTAGCATGCCCAGGATACATACCACTACCAGCTACGTTATTTGTAGTGTCCAATCTTTTAATTGGGTTTTTAAGGGAATCTGGGTGGACTGGAAAAGAATGGAGTACTTTTTCCACGACACATTGAAGACATGCTATATAACTTAGGATGTATGGAGAATGTGTTCTATAGATAAAGTGAAGAAAGATGTTTAAAGAACTTATAGTTCATTCTCAACTATGAAATAAATAAATCACAAACCATTTTTGGGCCCTCGGTCTTGCCCCTCCTTTTGTAATTTTACATGCATTAACTTTTGAGAAAGTGCTTTTCTTAGCTTTTGGTCTCTTCTCTTTATTGTCCCATTCGATTGTGCATAAAGTAAACTAGTTCTGATAACATAGCAAAAAATCCATTTAAAGATGGTTGCTGCAAGAGTTCAGAATTGTATTAGATATCATCGCCTGGATTCTGTTAGACCCTATACTATGTGCCTTAAGGCCGTGCGATTCTACCTAAAACCCTAGTAAAATTACATGTCCTACTAATCACTTTTCAATCAACAAATGGTATAAATGAATTTTTCAGGTGTTAAACCGAATTTAAAATGGTAAAATTCTCCATTTAGCAACATTGTAACATTGTATTGGGGAAAGACATTTAAACTGAAACTCTTGTATTCATTTTTCATCTTTATACTAATTTGTCAATGTGTTGGCTCAATTGGCCCAAACTAACGTGGGAGAGAGTAATAAGGATTTATATCAGCGATCAACGTATAAGCAAATCTGACTATGGTCCACAACTTAATATGATTCTAATAGAAGAGATTGATTTTGGGATCTTCATTTATTAGAAGTTGGCTTAGATTCTTGAATGCTTGGCTGTTTGTTCATTAATGTTTAAATTACAGTTCTTAACGTGTACTTCACCACTTTTAATGTTTTGGGGCTTGTGTTTTCTTTTATTAGTTAAATTCCAAATTTATGGTTAAATTACTAAGTTGAGTCTCTAATTTTCCAGAGTTATGTTAGATCCTCCAACATTATAAATAAAGTGTCTTGTAGGTTCTTTAAATTTTTAATTTTGTGTTGGACACTCTATTGGGCATGTTGGACATGTGTCCATGTGTCTGGACACTTGTCTGAACTCTACGGAGTGTCCGTGCGTCCTCCTCATTGACAAAATAGACAGACTTCATCTCTCCCAATTTAGATAAATGCGATTGGAAAAGGAAAGCTAGGGAGAGGAAGACTGTCGAAACACCTTTCGTGAGAGTTTGGGGGAGATTTCATAAACTCCTTGCCGTTTGTTTTATTTTGTTTCCTCACCTTTCTTTTTTATTTGTAAGCAAAAAAAAAAAAAAGTAAAAGAACAAAACTTCTGCATATCTAATAGTCTGTCAAGTGTTAAATTAAGTTTCTGGCGTCCCTTTTTTTTTTTCTTTCTTGTCTATAATCCTCATTGGATTGGCATAAGGATTGCTTACGTCGCTTCAGTTCTAAATCTTTCCAGCCGGCTGCCATTTATTAATTGGATATGGAATTTTTCCTCTATTAATTTGAAGTCCCATTTCTTGTAGTATTTATTGATTGTAATTACCTTTTGTCCTTCGCTAGTAATCATCTTTAGTTTGTTATTCTCGGAAACTACTAGAATTTTGTTGTTTAGAAATAGACACATTTGTTCCCTTAAACTCCACAGTAGATATAATCGATTCAGCACAATTATTTGGTTAGGTATCCTTTTTGTTGAGCCCGAAGCTCGGGATATTGAACTTAACGATCCCTGTTTCCCTGATGTCTTTTTAGGGTTTTCTACACATTGATGAATATCCACCAGATGCTCATCAGGGACTAGATATACCATCAGCTGTAATAAGTTTTCCAGATTTTTTCGCAAGCACGCAGTTTATGGAAAATAATATCTCGAAATCACCAATCTTGTCGAAATGGCAGGTGATGTTTCCTGTTGCATCTTGGTAGCTACTGTTCTAGTATGTGATATACGCTTTATTTGATTACTAACTCCAGTTATAAATATGCATCCATAATGCAGGGGCAGAGTCCCATTCTGTCTTACACGGAAGTATTGCTTGTTCCTTTTACCACTCCTGATTTTAGCATGCCCTATAATGTGATCACTATCACGTGCACGGTGCTCGCATTGTATTTTGGATCTTTGCTGAATGTCCTTCGAAGGCGTGTTGGTGAAGAGGAAAGATTTATGAAGAGCAAAGGTAAAACCAAGATTTTGTAGTCGAAGTCCTTCCATTTTTCAATAGATGGGATTAACAATGATAAATCCTAAGCAACTAACAACCGAGAATTAAAATGTGAAATTGTTAAAAACTCAATTTTTTTTTTAAGATATTAATGAAAATATCTTAAGATACCAATATCGATGGATATTTTGGGTGGAAATCAAGAAACTTATTATAAAATTATTTCATATAATAAATTAGTCATAGATCTTATTGTTAGTATTTATAGATTTAGTAGTATTTATATTTGTATTATGGAGACTGTTGTTGACATATTTAATACTTGATTGATAGTTTTTACAGTTGAGCCTTAATATTAATATCAAATATTGAATTGTTGAAATTGAAAATATAAAAATGGCCGTGGATGTTTGATTCTCTAGTAATAATATAAACGATGCACAGTCGAAAAATGAAGTCCTTCTGTAGAACTTGTTTCATCCCCATCTTGTTCTCTCCGGTCTATATTTGAAAATTATTGAACTTGGTTGTCTCCCTCCAAACCCTTGGATTCATGGTTAAAGTTCTCTTTGAACTCATTTTTCACTTGTATTTCTTTCTTGTGGCAGGAACGAATAATTTTCATGTTTTGCACCTTGTATCGAAGTCATTGGCCAGACTTAGAGGAAGACAGTGGGAACCCTCCGAGTCACAATCATCTTCTTCAATCTCCAACTCAAAGTCAAAGCTGCTGTTTAAAGTCATTTTGGTAGCTGGGCTTGCTGCCGCTTGGCAATACTATTTTGGATCAGGTACTTAAGAATTCAAGTTGTGATGTTCAATGTACCATAGCTCGATGTACATTGTGGTTTCGTTTCTAACTATACCCTCAATTTTGTTGGAAGTGTAAATTTACACACTGGTCTGTTTGGATTTAGATCATTTTCCCCCACAAATATGGCATTTTCCACATACAAATGTAGGACTTGTTTTGTTATGATAACTACATTATTTATTGGCATTTTAGATCATCAAAAGGGGAAGAGAAAGAGGAAGATTGGTTTCGCATGTATGGTGATTGTAAATAGGCTATATGATTTTGCCATAATATGTCCTTTTGTCAATTTCGTCTCTAAACCGTTTTCTTTAAAATACATTTTCAAGAAATAAATCATTTAAAAAAATATATATATATATAAATGTTTGACGAATTTTGGAAGTCATTTTTATTAAATGAAAATGAATTTTTGAAAAATATTTATTATTTATTTTTTTAAGTTAATCGCCTTACATATTGAGAATCACCCTAGAACAAAGTAACCATGTCCTTTCATATTTACAAACCTCAACAACCAAAAGAAGAAAAAGTTAGGAAAATAGGGTACACTGGCTTGGGGCAACCATGTGTTCATCTACTTCTCTTGCATAAAGCAGAAACAAGTGTTTCTTCTTCTCTCATTCTTTTCATATTACTATTGAAGCTACACGAATATACTCCTCCATCTGTTAACTCGTCGAAACCTGCATTACTTTACAATCATTTGAGGATCGAGAAGAAAAAAGGAACTGTTTATATATGGAAAAGCCACCATAAAACTAGTCTTGATTAAGTACCTGATTTGGTTTCGTTTAACTTCAATTTCTTGAGTAAGATGACTTCTTCCATGTTTTGTTTTCTTTTGTAACCACTGGAGCTAAATTCGGGTGCTGGAGAAACCACATGTTCGCTTCCTGTATTAGTAGATCAAGCATGAATCAGTTCTTAAACTCAGCTAAGCTCTCATGGTTCCCCTTTCTTTTGTTTTTCCCCCATTTTTGTTTAAGTTCTAAGCCTCCATTTTTGTTTAAGTTCTAAGCCAGCTTATACGCACCTCAACCAATTTCTATACTTTAGTTTAGTTATTTGAAACTCTTGAAAATGTTAAAAAATAAATTTAATTCTTGAACACCTAGTTTAGTCCTTGTATTTTCTAGAGTTTCAAATAAAGAGCTTCTTTTTAGTCCCTACTACATATGTTATAAGAATTCAATTCAGAAAATAGCCAAAAATTGAACACAGATGAAAACCATTCCAATTAATTTTCTTCCATGCAGTATTGAAGATTTTACCTAAGTTTATATACTTCATCTTTTTGGTCTTGACCAAATTGCTTTCTGGTTTTATCCTTCTAAAATTAACATTGTCATCTTCTTCATCAGCCTCGCAACAATCTCCACCTACAGTTTCCTGAGCGTCATGAGCTCCTAAAGGAGAGAAACAAAAAGAAAAAACAAATCACAACCTAATAACCATTTTTTTAAAAAAAAAAAAAAAAAAAAACACCTAATATTCAGTTTCAGCTTCCTCAAGATGCAAACAGAAAACCAAAACCCTAAAAACACAGAGTCGTCGACGATGAAAAGACTAAAACCAAAACAAACGCCAAAGGAAGAGAACTCACTCTTGATGCCAATTTTAGAGAGCTTTCCATCAACAACAAGAGCATCGAGGTCGGAGCTCCCGATTGGGAGGCGTTTAGCAGAGAAGAAAGAGAGAAGAGACTTCCAAGTGACAGAGGAGACGAGATCGAGGTCGCGGCTGAGGAAGTGGCCATTGAGCTTCAGCGAGGAGGGTTCGAGGCCGAAAATCGTGGCTATGGAGCCGATATCGATGCGATGGTCGTCGGAAGCGAGGAATGGAGCAATGGTGGAGAGTGAAGGGCAGAATAGATGGATGGTTCTGAGTTTTTGAGCTGTCTTCTCCATCGAAATCTGAAGCTCATGAAGAATTTCATTTTCATCTTTTTTGTATAGCGATGGGGACGGACTGTGTCGCGGATTTTGCTTCCAAATAGTCGCTGGAAGTGTCTCGGACTCTCGGGCCTTTGTGGAGACAGTAGACACATAGGCATGGTTCACTTATTTTATTGATTTAAATACTAGTTTACTTCTTACATTTATACTTTTATACTTTTGTTTCTATCTTTTCAATTTTGTTCTCTATATTTACAAAAGATTCAGTCTAATCTCCCCACGGAACTATTTTAGTCCTTTCATTATCATTTCTATTTATTTTTAAACCATCAAAATAATCACATTTTGAAAATTTAAAACCAAAAATATGTGGTATTCAAATTTATTTTATTTTTTATTTCTATTTATTTTCTTACAAAAATTTCTTTTTTTTAGTCTCCAAATTTTAAATTTTGTTGTGTGTTTGGTTCCCGTATTTTTAAGATATATATTTTTAGTCTTCAAATTTTTAAGAATATATATTTTTTGGTTTCTAAGTTTTCAAAACCTAATTTTTTTAGGTTGCAAATTTTAGAAAATAAGTTTAAAAGGTCCTCAAAGAATTATTATTTTAAATATTTATTTGACATTTTAAACTAAAAAAATAATTTAAAAAATTTATCTCCTTTCTAAAATTATATTTTATAAAATATCTTTCTCATTTTAAATTTCATATAATAATTTTAGTTTTTCTAAAGAAAACTCTAAAGACATTTTAAACTTATTCTTTAAAATTCAGGGAATAGAAATGTACATTTTGAAAACTCGGAGATCAAATGCACATATTTTTAAAATTTCAAGGAAAAATGGTACATTTTAAAAGTTATGAACTAAACACATGCATTCTTCAAAACATAAGAGTCTAAAAATGTGATTTATTCTATTTTCTTTTAGACTAAGTCTATTTTATTCTCGAACTTTTCTATTTTAATCTAGTCTATAAACATTAGATATCTAGATTTAAGCTGAGTACAATAGGTCACGATAGACTACAGATCTATCGCAAATTGACAGTGAAATTTTGGTGTATTTGTAAATATTTTGATTTATCTTCCTACATTTGAAAATAGTTCTTTAATAATTTTGGGAGGAATTGTAATGGGTAATAAAAAAAAATTAAATACGGATATTTCTAATCTAGTAATGGTTTTTTTTTTTTTATTGCAAATATGGCAAAAACTATAAATCTCATTTTCGTTTATTTATTATTCTCATTTTACCTTCATTTGGGTATCCATGGGTACATATAGTATTTGATATATATTATATTTGGTATATCATTTAATTGCTACACTAATAAATTACTATACTGTATATAAAGTATATTATTTATGCAGCTGATATATTAGGATCATTGTACTTATGTCATGCAAGAAGTCGTTTTTGTTTGTTGTTTCATCTTGGTATGAAATTATTTTCATTTGATTAATTTGATTTTGATGGTCTGATTTAGATTTTGACGTTATTTTTTTTATATATTTATTATACTAAAATTTATAATTTTGATGTTATATCTTAATTGCATTAATTGTAACAGCTAATATGTCAAATACTCAGCTAAATTTTCTTTCAAAATTTTGATATGATTTTGATGGCATATAAGTTACATTTAATTTGGTATATATCAATTGTATGATGTATGTACTTCATATGTCGTATATCGGTTGATTGATTGATAAACCATATTTAGAATATCATTGAAAATGATATACTTAAAATATAACATTTGATATTTCAATTTTAAATTGGTATTAATTCAAAATGTATTTCAAATTATTAATGTATCAATAGTATATCATTATTTTTTTGAAATGCAATACTAAGTAATACATTGATGTATCACAGTTTATCGATACTTATCTGGAATTCAAATAAAATTAATCCTGGTGTATCAATAATATATTAGTATCCATTAAAAATTTGTTTCAAGTATATCATTAATATATCGGTAGTATATCAACACTCATTACAAATTCATTTCAAGTCTAACATTGATTTGTCAATGATAGATCAATTACATTCCTTATAAATTAAATTTCAAGTATAATACTGGTGTGTTAGTAGTATATCTATGTCAATTCAAAATTCATTTCTAGTACATCATTGTTGTATCATTATTATATTAGTACTTCTTAAAAATACATGTGTTCGAGTATATCGATAGTAGATAACCCCTCATTCAAAATTCAATTTAAATATAGCATTGTTGTATCAATAGTTTTTCAATATACATACAAAATAGTTACCAATTGGAAGAATTGACCCATTGTAAGTTGTTAATACTCTAAAATAAATGAATAAGGATTCAAATTAAGTTCATGAACAATAACAAGTGCATGATCACTCTTTGACTAATAAATTTGATATATCAATTGTATAACTGAACGACCTACTAAATATAAAGGTTGGAGTCCATCACTTCCTTTAACTTTTCTTATGTGGGACAACCAATTCTTCAAATATTTTGCCAAAACTCAATCGTAGTTCCTAACATCGGGTCCCTCGCCGATAAACATTCATATACTAAATATAAAATTGAAAGGTAGGGTACTAATAAACACAATAGTTCAATATTGTAGTTCTAACAATAGACAGTTAATTAAAGAAACATGTCAAATTAATTAATAGATTTAAGAATATATGAGCTGATACAAAATAGAACATTTAGTGATATATTAAATACATTTAAAGTTAAAAGGGAGTATTAAATACACACAATTAAAATTTAAGAAATTCATTAAGGAAATAACTTGGAGATGGAGGTAAATGCTAAGGTTCATGTATCTTAGGATGTGTTTGGAGTATATTTTGAAGTGTTTAGTTTAACGAGATAAGCTATTTGAAAAGAAATACAAGAAAAATGAATTTTGAAAGTTATTAATATTTTTTTTTTTGTAAAAAATATATACATGTCAATTTCTGATAATAAATAAAAGCCAAAACTATATGTTCATGTCACCACGAGGCGAAGGAGACCTTTGCTATTGAACTAGGCGTCGTTTTTTTTTTTTTTTTTTTTTTTTTTTTTTTGTTTTAAAAAAAAA
>QLSR01000005.1:4596019-4652368 GCA_031780015.1 Citrullus colocynthis | reverse complement strand
GAGGGTGGGGGGGGGGGGGGGGGGGGGGGGGGGGGGGGGGTTCTCGCAACAATGTTTTGTAAGCCAAATGACTTTGGTGTGAAGATCATTGGGTGGGGGATATGCCTCTCTACTATATGTTTCCTCATCTTTATCATTTATCTTCCCTTAAAATTCGGTTGGTGTCTAACTTTTTTGTTTGGAAGAAGAGCTCTTGTTCCTTTTGATTCAAGTTTCGTTGTTCTTTATCTAGTAGGGAAGTGGCAAATGTGGTCTATCTTTTGTCTTTGCCTGAGGAGTATAACTTTAGGCGTGGGAGAAGTGATTGGCAAGTCCCAACCCTTCGAATGGATTCTTGTGCAATTCTTTTTTTTTCCCCCGCAGTTTGATTGGCCCTTCTCTCGTAGGTGAGTCAGTCATTTTTTGTTTTTTGAAAGATTAAGCTTTCGAAGAAAGTGAAATTTTTTACTTGGCAAGTTTTACATGGTTGTGCTAACTTGATGGATTGGCTTGTGAGGAATTTGCCTTCATTAGCTAGGTTGTTTTGGTTGTATTCTTTGTTGAAAGGTGGAGGGAGACTTGAGACCATATTCTCTAGAGATGTGAGTTTGCGAGTTCCATTTGGGACTACTTCCTTTAGACGTTTAGTTTCTTGCTAGGTCAGCACAAGGACACAAGTGTTGTGATTGAGGAGTTTTTCCTCTAGTGCATCCGCCCTAAGAAGCACGAGTACAGATACGAGACACAGATATGGCAATATGCCATATTTAAAATATCTAGGACACGACACGGCAAGGACACGTTTATTAAAATATACATTTTTAAAAATATATATCATTTTCATACCAAAATAAAATTCAAAGTAAATAGATTGATGCATTTATATGTTTAAAAGACCTAGCTTGATTATTTCACGCTCGAAAGTTATTATATTATCGTATATGTGTCTTTTTAGTCTACTTAACAGGTGTTCAATGCATGTTTAACACATTTGTTGCACTAATAAGTGTCTGATACGTGTCCAACAGACACGCTAGCCAAACTAAAGTGTTCGTGCTTCTTAGCATCGGCCCTTCACGAGAAGGATTGCTTTTTATGGATTGTCAGGATGTGCACAATTATATGGGTTCTTTGGAGGGAGCAGAATAATAGGGTGTTTATAGAGGGATGGAGAGGGATCCTAGTGATGTTTGGTCTCTTGTTAGATTCTATGTTTCCCTTAGGCTTTGATTTTGAAGATCTTTTGTAAACTATTGGTCTCTTGTTAGTTGTACTTTATTTTAATAAGTTGTCAAAACCTTACTATTTAGTTAGTTTACAGCTGTCCAAATTAGTTAGTTCGACCTATTTAAAAAGGTTACTAACTTCATTAATGAGATATCTAGTATTTTCTTTGGATTTGTGAGTTCTCTTTCTTTTTTACTTCACCAATTGGTATCAGAGCTTGATCCACACTCGATGTTCTTTTTTCAATTGGATCCTTGCAACACAACAATGGACGCGAAACCCCCAACACTTGCAGTTGGTGGAAGCATTTGTTGAAGAACTTTGAAAGGGGTTCTTGGAGATGCAACAATCTTTGCCCAAATAACCGATTGGAGAAAACCCACAAAGGAATTGAGCTTTACGAAATCCTCCATCAAGGCACCCTCCAACAAGAAATCAAGAGCAGCAAACTCTTCAAGTTTTGCCTCCAATAAACGAGGCTGCTAACCTACCTGTCCAAATACACAACAATCAACTTTTTGAAAACCATTTTCCTGGTTTTATGGTGGATGACTCGGGATCTTCAAAGGAGGATTATGTACAGAATGTTGTGGATAGATATAGAGTTCCAAGAAGATGAGATTTTGGGGCATATGACCAAGAAGAGCTAGAAGTTTGAATGAAGGTGAACCTTCCTACATTCAATGGTTGAATGGATGTAGAAAAATTCTTGGACTGGATGAAAAATGTAGAGAAATTTTTCAAGTATGCCAACACACCCAAGCACAAAAAGGTACAATTTGTAGCTTTTAAATTACAAGGAGGGGCAAGTGCTTGGTGGACGCCAGACAACTTTTAGCCTTTAAATTCATCTATTTCATTATGAGTACTCTCTCTCTCACTTCATCACCAGGCGAGCACCTATAGCAAAAGATGAGGCGATCTGGGGTCCATGTGCCTTGAAGACTACCAGGGCAAGCAGCTTCAATTAGGTGCTCACCTGGTAGCATCTTGTGTGGCCTTCACCATGGGTGATGGCCCTCGTCTGATGCATCTACCTTTTTCTTTTTCTTCTATGAATTCTTCAACTTCTTAGACATCTTCTAGAAGGAAGGTTAGAGAAGAAAATAGAAATAAGAAGAGTAGGAATTCGGATGGGAAAAGAGAAGAAGTGAAGAACATGAAAAAGAAGATGAGTCGGGAGGAGAAGAAAAGTGAAAAGAAGAGTAAAGAAAAATGAAGAATATGAAAGGACGTATGAAAAGAACAAGAAGTACAGTAAAATTTTAAAAAGAAGAAAAGGATGTATGAAAAGACTAGACTATGTTTCTAGAAGCATTAAATGGCTGCATGCAAACTGCCTTATTATGCCATCAAATCTGGCAGCCAAATAGCAGCGTTTCCTCTAATTTGATGATAGGATGGTTCTACTTAGTCGGCTACTTTTTAACATATCTAACAAAATTGCTCATTTTTGTATAAAACATTCAATAGTTTTGTTAATGCCTGTATATAATTTTTAAAAATTTTTTTATTGAGTGCGCCTCGCTTCACGTGGGCGATGCATTTTTATCGCCTCTCGCCGTAAAGGGACTCGCCCCCATAGAGTATGCCTTGTACTTTGAAAACACTACTAGCTGCTTTGCTAATGAACTGGAGAGATGATCTATCTGTAGGGCAAATGCATGTTATTTATGTCGACACTTTTAGTTGAATTGAAATCTAAATAGGCTTACTGGATACTATCCTAGACTCATAGTAATCAACTTGGAATATGCGAACTTATGTTGTAGTTGATGGCCACCATGGGCTGAGTAACCTCGTGAACTATTGAAACTTATGTGTTTTGTTTTCTTATTTTTTTCTTTTATTGATTAACACGACTTTTGATGCAGAGTGATACATCAGTGGATGACTTCCTACAGTCCTTGGGTCTCGAAAAATATTCCATTACGTTTCAAGCAGAGGAAGTATGAAAATCTTGTCTTTTCAAGGATAAAATCCTTTTTTGAAGCTTTCAGCTCAACTTCTCTAATTGATTATAACTTCGAATATCTTTCATATAGGTTGATATGACAGCGCTTGTACACATGGGAGATGATGATCTCAAGGCTTTAGGAGTACCAATGGTAAAAACTTACAAGACCTTGATTTAATTTCAAACTTTTTATTTTTTAATTATGTGCATTGTATGTTGGCCGTCCTTGAATTTCAAACTTTTTATTTTTATTTTTAATTATTTATTTTTATTATTTTTATTTGTTTTTTATATTGTCAACAATTTTCATGAGTGTATAGCAGATTCAGTAAAGTAGCGTGACTCCCGTTGTGTGTGTTATCATTTTGTTCACTCATTTATTCTTTTTAATGTTTATGCTTTGAATCAAGAACCTTGTACTTAAGTTATCAGCTCTGATTTCAGGGGCCAAGAAAGAAGATCCTTCTGGCATTGGAATCAAGAGTATGAATTATGGAAAGTGGATAGAGTAAGCCCCNAAATGGGGCCAAGCAACATCTTACTTAATTTAACTCAACTTAGGTAACTTACAATTTTTTTATTCTCCGTTAGAGATTTTTTTCTACTGTTGCTAATCATCTCCATCTCATGTTAATTGCAGCGCTCAGTTAGGCCTTCAACCTCATCTTCAACATAGGTTTTCGTTTCCTCCTTTTGAAATTTTCTTCCAATGAATGTAAAATTGCAAAATTTTATTCAGGGATTGTTTTGAATTATGGTTGATGGTCATTCTTCAGTGACACTTCTCTTTTTTTTTCTTTTTTTTTTTTTTTTTTTTTTTTTCCTTCACTTTCTTCCATTTCACTACTCATGTTACTGTAAGGATTTGATGTTAAGGACCTCAAAGTGTTTAGCTATGGATGGAAATATGGGATTTAGTAGTAGTGGGTATGTCTTAGCTGAGGTCTCTGCAACTGTTTTAACACTTCCATGGCCTCCAGCTTTTGTGGTGGTGCCTTTCAGTGCTCAAATATGCTGGACCTGAAATTAGTTTATCAAAAATCTTCAACTTCATACATGTTGAGCACTGTTATTAGGATATTTGTTATGGGTAGTTTTTCTATGGAATTTTGGGAAGTGACAACTTTGTTCTATTTAAAATTATGGGCATATGATGTAAGAAGAATAAGGTAATTGGGTAATATTCTAGGTTAATTCTCATTTTTTCTACTTGTTGACCTCTATAAATAGGAGTCTTTCCATCTCATTTGAGACGATTATTTTCACTTCAATAAAAGATGCACAAGATTGATTCCTAGAAGATTATTCCTTTAGAATATTTAGACTACATCAATTTGGTATCAGAGTGACCACCTGGACTAACATTGACTGCTGCCGATGGAAATGCTGCTCACGAGAGGGAGTTTTGAGAGTTGTGTTCGTTGCCAAACAATCCACATATATTTAGGGGAAGACTCCTATTTATAGAGGTTTGTTACAAGTACAGTAAAAAAGGGTAACCTAGAATGTTATTCAATTATCAATTCTATTGATAGGTTTATTGGTATGTCTGATTTTGATATCAATTGTTGATGAGCTTTTTTTTCTTTTTTTTTTTTTTTTCAGAGTTGATTCTTTCTTTCATTTTTGCAACCAGCTCGTTAAGAGAACAATTTCCAGAGTATGATGTTTTTTTTTTCTGGAAAAAAAATCTTCTCTAGGGAATGTGTTTGAAACAATGAGAATGCGTAAAGAAATCTGTAGAATTTTACCTATATCTTTCACGTTATAAACTAAATCATTACATGTTTAAATTGTTGCATGGAGTAACAAATCTAGAGGATCAACGGCGTTTTTTATTTTTTTAATCTTGCAAATTTAAGATTACATTACAAAATCCATAAGATTGAAATTAGAATCACACTTGTAAGCTCATTAGGCATTTAGCCTTTGCATCGTTGTTGTATTTATGGGCGATTGGACAAATGGTAAAAATAAACCTATGAAAAATGACCAAAATGATTTTCCTTACAAAAATGGCTAATTGAAAAAAAAATTATTAATTTCTTAAATTAAGAAGTGGACAAACATACCCCTGTTGAAAAAATTGGGGTATTTAATTGAATCTAAATGCCCAAACAGCAAAAACTAACTAATCTAAAAATTAACAATAATAATAATAATAAATAAATAATCTAACATTGACAGCTACAAAATCGAATAATTCAACCATATCTACTTACACGCACTAGGCCAATCCATAATAGTTTATATCTCCGGTACAAAAATATTTTATCTTTGACTATGAAAGTGTCAGCAAGTTGTTTAATCCTATAAAAATTCCTCTTCAATACGATATAATCTCAAATAAAAGAATCCAAAAAAACATGGCATATCAATTAAAAAGAATGATCATATATTCCATACTCCAAAAATAATGATCATATTTTGATGTTTACAAAATCAAATTGTCACATCTTACCAGTAAAAGACAATAAATCACTAACCTCTTTTCATGCTTAGCACAATACAACCATTGGAGCCTAATGAAGCAAAAGAAGCCCTAAATCAACTCTAGTGGCCTAAGTTGTATAATTAACAATGGAATATCCCGATAAAATGTTCAGGGAGTGACTACTGAACTACACATGACATCAAAATCCAAAACCATATGTACTTGGGGTTTTCAAAGCTAAAAATACATGAAGAGTAAACTACAATATTTCCTCTTTTCCCGTATATGCACAAAATAAAATGTCGATTACTTTTATATACACGGCACGGCTCAACTTTCAGCCACACAAAAATTGTCTAATTCACTCCAGCAGTTCACTTAAATTTTTTTTTTGAACTTCACAAGTTCAACAACAAACTTCTAATCACACAATAAGCTCCAAATAAATTCTTTCAATTAGCCACCAACACCCATAACATTAGAAATGGCCATCCACTTTCTTAAAAAGAGGCGTCCACCTCGCATTCCAAAAGTGTCGCATGTAAAGAAATATGAACTCTAGTATTATGTTTCAATATTTTAGAATAAAAAGAGGCTAACGCTTCAAGATACAAATCCATCATGGATATTTTATAGTTCAATAAAAGCCAAAGGGAAGATATCTAGTTCATTGCACTTTTATTTCCCTTTTTTTCGTGTGGGTGGAATGCGGGACGAAAAACATTAATAGGTTACATATACAGGGTTCAAAATATTTAGATTATGATCTGTAGTTCATATATTACCAATCTATGCCCAAATCTCTGGAGAAGAAGAGCTTTTCAACATACTGAATCACAGGAGCAGAAGCGGCCACATAATCTTGCATCAGGATTCTGGCTGAGGCCTCATCTTCATTGAGCTTGCTCAGTAATTGTGCCTTTGTAGGAAGAGCATACATCCCTGCGCCAACAGCTTTTCTGATTGCCCACCCATGGTGAGGAGCAAATACCTGTGCATATGCTTTCGATGCTGGATCTCTCAAGGAATTACCTCTGCCATAATCAGGAACTATTGTTCATGTTTGCAATCAAATTACATCAAGTTTAATCTCATGAGGATGATAGATGAGGAAATGTGGAATCAATTGTAAATTGTCATCACTAATCATGTTTTCATAAAATATGATTATGATTTATGATTTATGGATTTACTATAGCTTCAAATGGGAAACAGATTATCCCAACTCTAGCCACATATTTTTTTTTTTTGTCAGACGCCCAAATTAGAGCAAGAAAGATTTAATAGTTGTTGTTTATGCACCTAGGGAGTAGGAAGGCCAGGGAAACAAACAGTTTGTTCAATCAGACTAACTACAAAATAATGAAAAGTATAACAAGGCAATCCAAAATCTAGTTGATGATTCCCCTGTAACAACATGAAAGAGATTGATCAACATATCTTCCCCTATTTACTTCAATCTAAAATTCACCCAAAACATGTGTTCATTAAGATATTGAAAGAGAGATAACTAAAGTAAAAGGTAACACATGAAAGTGGTTGATATACATACTCTGTAACTAGAATTTGCTCGAAGAGTACTCTGACCATGTCAAGCCCACGCTTCACTCTCAAGAGATTTCTTGAGTGGCTACCAGCTTTCCTCACACAGTCAGATTGGATATCTTTGTCCAGCAACGCTTGTAGAGATACAATTGACTTGGATGATTCTACAAGATCATTAACCTAATGATAGTTTAGTCTGTAAGTAACCAGACATCAAACATGAAGAAACAAAATGGTAAATAACATGCAACTTTTTTAGAGTATAGCATGAGATATTTACATGACCAGAATAATGTGCATACCAACCATCTTTGTTCCAACTCCAAGCCAGTTACACTAACAGAATACAAGTAAAATTCAAGGAGCAAAATATTCTTTTAAAAGAATATCGTTCTATCATGTTTTTACATGCAAGGGCGACACACAAAAGTTTGTAGATTTCATGGAAAGCTCCAACTTTCCAAGCATTCGTTTATAGTAGTCAATAAAAAATGGCATAATTGAAATTGTTAATCATCTGTAGGTGCAAAACCATAACAATAAGTGGGTAAAAGAAAGGAATAAGAAGAAGATCAACATTTCATAGCATTAACAATGACATAACATAATACCTGAGTGGATCATGTGCTTTAGATTCTACCAACATGACTCATGAAGATTCAAATAAGATCTTCGTACATGTATAAGTTACTTGCAAGGGTCTATTTATCATGCATAACTTTGTGACTATAAACAAATGTTCACTATCTAACTATATGACAATATGTAAATCTCATAATTTCAAAGCCTTGCCATTACATTGTTTAAAATATTGAAAAAGAAAGCAGAAAGAAGATTCCAATCTTGCAACTACTGATGAATTTTTTGAATTGACAGTGACAATAAGAATTGCCTCAAAACACACAAATTCAATCTGAAGAAATCGTGTACATTCTTCTTTCTTCTTTGCATGTAGTATGCTATTTGAATCATAAAACTAGAGCTCTTCATTTTCCTATTTATAGGTTTCACCAAACAAAGTAAATACAGACAAGTCGCCCAATCCGTATGCAGCAATTGCAGAACATAATATTTCGTTGCTACAACCTAAAAATTTAGGTTAGTTCCAAATGTGTTTCAATCTCCATGTAAACAAGTGATGACCAAACCAAGCACCAGGCCTAGAAATTTTAGAAGCAATTTTACACCATTTCATCTTCCATATTTCCTCAAGACAGATCCACGTTGATGACAATGATAATTGAGATAGAAACTGATCAAAATACCTTGGCGACATAGTCCATTTCTGCAAATTTGAATGCTATGCCCAAGCAGCCAAAAAGAGGTGAAATGAAGGAGCAGGCGCGAGAAAATGGCGCTACCTCCACCGCAGTGTTTTCGGCGTTTACAGTGGCCGCAAGGGCTTTGAAGGACTCCGATATATTTCGCAGCGGCTTTTGGCCGGAAAGGTCCCCCATCGGAAGACTTGGGTGCCCTTCACTCAGTCCGGGCAGTTTGCCTGTATCATCTTCCAAAGTTAAAGCCAAATTTTCATTTCCAAAGCCAAAGCTTCTTAGACCATGGGAACTAAAACATTCTGAGAATCGGACCCAACAAACATTTAACAAAACACATTAAAACAACCAGTCACCTCACTAAAAGCCCATGAAAAGTTCCTCATCTAAACCTTGAGATCAGAAAGTTATTTGCCCTAGTAAAACCTCATTCTTACAACCAAAACCAAAAACCCACATCTAAAAATCAAAACTGAAATCCCCTTACCTCTGAAAATCGGAACCAACGCCTAATCGTCCTCTGAAAATCGAAGCCGCAGCCCTCCTCCTCTGAAACCCACGACCCACAACGCCGCAAATATTCAATGAACATGTGAAGAAGTACATAATTTGCAAGGTGAAAGGGAAAAAAAATGAATTTTTTACCTTTTTTTCCCCCTTCGTTTATCTTTGCAGCGTGGGTCGACAATTTGAAGATGAATCAGCCAAAGGTGAGAGATTTGAGGTGTATTGTTTTTAGTTTTTAGATTCGTGAGCATTTTTCTTCGAGAAAAGTGAAGAGGAATCATTTTGGAGCGTTTTTGTTCTATTTTAAGTGGAGCATTTTTCTTTAGATGGTGAGAGGAATCATCCTACAACTTTGTTTCTTTGGTGGGTTAACTTTGAGCTTAATACTTAAAGCATTATATCAGTTTAAATTAATTGTCCTTTTTTTTTTTTAATTTGTGAGTTTCAAATTGTTTATTCTACTCTATTTAAAACTCGAATCTCATTTAGAATTGTTGGATAATATATAGTATGGATCGGTTAGTTTGAATAGATATGCTATTGTTTTTTTATTTATCGCACCCAAAAGTTAAACTACATTTATATTAGTTATGTGAGTGTAATGTATTTTTCAATTTCTTAACTGGGTGTTTGGGGAATCGTAATAAGATAAGTTTGTAATGTATTGTAGTTCAAAATAAATGTTTGGATTGAACGTTTTACAAAAATCATTCCGTTCTGATAGTTTTCAACCCAATTCTATTTCCCACCGTTTCCATGGTTCGCGATCTTATTTTCGTTTTTAAAGTGCTCATGCATTCCAATATTTTTTTGATTCCCAATAATCCTATTACATTCCAGCTCCCCAAACAACTCCTAAATATTTAACTCATTGGGATGCCATCATCTTCATGCCTTCCTCAATTATTTTATCATCCATCTCAAAGTTTGAGTAAATTAGTTTTTCAATACAAAAATGTTAAAGACCTGAATATATCCTCTCCTTGATAACCACTTTTGAATGTCTTATCACCTTGATAACTTATCGATGAACTAAACAGCTGGTTATCTCACTTTTCAAAAATTTCACTAATTTTCAACTCACCCCACCAACGACGCAATCATTCGTTCACGTCAAATTTTACAAAAATTTGAATCAAACCAATCCCACCTCTACTTATGCTCTATTCTTTCCTCTCATTTGATTAAAAATTTGACCTTGAGCCTAACAAACTCCAAACATTCTATACTTTATGTGAAACTATACTAAAATTAATCTTAACCTGACTCGATTAGAAAAATAAATATAATTTAGTAGAAGAGCATGCTCCATTTCTTGTTGGTAAATGATATTATTATTATTATTTTTAGTTGTTACCTTCCTAATTTTCTTTTGTAACATTTGAAGAAAAACGACAAGGAGAAATGACCAACGATTACCTAAAATTTGTAAATCTTTTATCAACAACAATATCAAAGTAAAAATCAAAGAAAGAAAATCGGCAGGAAGAACAAAAGGTAAGTTCCATGAATTAATAAGCAAAAACTTGATTTAAAAAAAAAAAAATAAAGTAACTTTAAAATATGGGAAAAAAAAAAGAAAAAAAGAGAGTGAATTGTACCCTAAAAAATAGGGTTGATAAATTAAGTAAATGTGTCACATAATTCACATCTATCTAGGTGTAAGCAATGAAACATGAACATGAAGAAACATGAACACGAAGCACATTTAAGACTAAATCATGACTAAGAATATTTTTAAAACGAGATACTTACAAGTCCATATACTAAGAATATCATTGAAATTTTTTTAAATTTTACCATGGTGATTATTTTTTAGTTATTTTCTAAAAGTTTAATGATGTTATCGATTTTTTTTTTTAAAATTTAAGAATATTATCGAAACCTTTACGTATATTTCTAATACAAAGTAGACAATGAACTATTTTCTATAATCTAGCGAAAGAAAAAAACAACAAAACCTTCTCTCTTTCACTTAGTAGTGTGAATTTTATATAGCATTGAAATTCATACCATTTGTTTAAAGAATTTTATGCTCTTAAAATTAATGGCAAAATTAGCATAATTTTTGTTAGTTGTGACTAGGGTTAAACCTCCAACTTTTTGGGAAAGGACAATAAAAATAAAACCCATTTAGCTAAATTAGCACAAATTAAACAGATTATTAAAATTGCCATTATAGTTTAAAGTTCAACATAAATTTTTATTTTTATTTATTATTATTTTTTTTTTTGAAAAATATTTAGTGCGAAAATTGATTTGTAGAGTTTCAAATTACACTGACCATTGTCTTCCATAGTCGAAAATAGGTGATTTTGGGCAAAGCTTTTTATGAATTAGCTTTAGTTGCCCCCGCAAACTCCCTGAGCTTCCGTCTGATTCAGCAATGGCGGAAATCTCAGAACCTTCGAAACCTCCACAACTTGACTCCGGAACATCGGAAGCCGGACTTTCACAATTCGCTTTTGTCCCCAAAACCATGCGGAATACCAAGCCTGGATTCAAGCGTCTAATTCTTACCATCTCCGTCTTCTCCTCTTTTCTCTTAGGTCCGCTTTATCTCTCTGTTGGAACACATGTGATTGTTAGGATCTCATTGATTCTATGATTCATGCGATTTTCTTTTGCAGGTCTTCCATTTCTATGGAAATCCGTCGAAATCTACCGCTCGCCACTTCCGTTCAGGGACATCGATGCCCTCTCTTCTCATATAGAATCGTCACCATTGCAATTTCCCTGTACTTTTCGGGTTATATTCGTTGGATTTGATTCCATGGCCTCTAGAGCTGAGCAGCTAAAATCATCTATCCTCGATGAGATGATTAAACTGTCTTCTAAATCTTCACTTTGTGGCAGTTGCAGCAATAACTATGCTGTCTCGGTAGTTATAGAATCGGGTTCTGATTGCTCACAGACACGCAGTGACGCATCCTCGTGTTCTTGGCGGTGTGGAGCTCTCAGTGCTTCTGATTTTGCTGCTTCTTTGGAAAATGGTCTTCATAGTGCCGATGATTTCTTGGAGGTTGCTCTGGGAGGTTGTTCGAAGTCAGCTTCTGGTGGGAGAGTTTATAGTGTAGTGGTGATGAACAGAGGCGAGAATGTGGAGGCTACCATTGGAAAATATCGTCATGGTTGGATTGTTGGGAGGGTTTCAGAGGCGGAAGCCATATCAAAAGTAGCGGAAACTTTTGTTAAGTTGCTTGGTAATGGTGGAAGGGAGGAAGGATTGATCCCTGGGGAGTTTATGCCTGTTGGTGCTGATGGAAAGATTTTTCTTTCTTTTAATTTGTTGAATGCAGATCCAGATGATTGGATATATGATTGGTATGTTGCTCTTACTACCTTCTTTCTTTGGGCTGAAGGCTTGTTGATCATACTAGCATTATGACTTAGAAGTTATTATTTAGGCCTGTTATGGTTATGATTTTTGGAATAGCTTCAGTGTCGAATAGTAACTCTTGATTAAAATAGACCGTTTAGAATATAACAATTCTGCCAGTTTTGCTTACGATTTGTGAGAATATTTCATGCAGATTGCATCTTCATTCTCTGTTCATCCTTAGAAAACTGTAGCTAGAATGATTTTGAATTGACTTCTTAATCTTGCAGTCCATTCCAATTTAGAAGCTTTTATAGTTAAAAAAGCTCTCCAAGTAGTCAAGATAAAAAAAGAATGAAGGCAATACTATTTAGTGTTGGAAGACAAACAACACTAAGACACATACACTACCAAACCTCACATATGTCCCCTCCTAAATACTAAGTTATTTCTATTCCTAAGTTATCAAAAATCCCAATATCAGAGACTTCATTGATGTTGTAACAGCTCCAAGGACTAGACTGCTCGAGATATTTTTCATTTCTGCCGTTAAGAATTATATTCCTAGTTATAGGCAATTTTCATACACTGTTTTTGGATTCTCTGTTGTTTTGTAGGGATTTCCAGACAGTAGATGAAGTTCTATTGAAACCTTTAATCAAGGAATTATCACCCATAGCAAATGTCTCTGTTGAGAGTCAGGTATGATGTTCCTCGTGGAATGCTTATTGTCAGATGTCAATTCATTCATTCTCCTTTTTTCAATTAATTCAATACTTTCCAGGAGCCTTGATCTAATCCAATTGCTAATCACTGACCAGGTTTTATATCATACGCCAACCTCCTCTTTTTCTTACTGGGACAACAAGCAGGAAAGCTACATCTTCAGTACTAAAGATCTTCCCTTTTTTGTACGGTTCTTTTGGTTTTTAGTTCTTTACCCTCTCCCCCCACCTCCCAAAAATAGAAAAAAGAAAAATAGATGTTTGTAGGCGACCTTGTCCCTCCTGCTATCAGGCTTAACATTTTAGTAATTCTTATTACGTTTCTGTCTCTATTTGTTTACTTGCGCTGGCTGTTTCATACGTTACACACGGTTATGCCATTTTTCACGTTTCATCCAGTCTAGAGTTGTAGGACTTTGGTCTAATCCTCCATTTTATTTTATTTTTTAACGCGTCATCTCATTTTTTTCAAAATCTAATAGGTGAATTCAAATGAGTGGCATTTGGATACTTCAATTGCAGCAGGCGGGAGGTCAAAGATATTGCATTTTGTGGTGTATAATCTTTAACTCATATCACACTTTTTTATTAATTTTAATCAATTTAAGAAACCAATTGTGTTGTGTCAAGCTTTCAGACTATAGCTATGTTGGGAAGGTTAATTGTCCTTGATTCTCCACTATTATACAAACGTAATCTATCTAACAATTGGAAACTCCTGAGTTTTCTGTTAGGCCTCTGATAACTCAAGTATATGTTAGAAAGCTATCAAGGCTGTGGGAATTAGGATGTATCTCTAATTAGTTATTTGTAATTATTAACTGTTTTGGAGCATTATGTGTTAATCTAACTTTGTTACTTTAGATGAGTAGGAGGAGGTTTAGTGGGAAAGTAGGTTGTATTTTCTGTAAGTAGCAGTTGGTAGTCGTGGGAGAGACAATATCCCCCTTGAATTGGGCCACTTCGCTATGAATGAGTAGTATGTAGTTTATTCTTGAAAGCAATTTCTATCTTGTGAATCTATAGTTTCCGTATAGTGATGCTAGTTCTTGTTGATTTGAGTTGTTGAAGGAATATGTTAGTGACTTCCATATTTTTAACATACAGCTCAGTCAAGGATAAGTTGTGTTATTTTTAAGGAATCTGGGAGTATTTTCTATTTATGTGGTCAAAAATTGCTAATCTTGTTTCTGCCCATTTACATTAGTAATCCTAATCAAGTTTTGTTTCATTGTCCATTTTCTTTTTGTTGTCAGGTATATACCATCAGCAAGGGAGTGCCCTCTTCTTTTACAGCTTCCCGATGGCCAGATTTCAGAAACAAATGGGTTTATATCTCCTGTATGACAACCGTTCTCCTGTTTACATATATGATTTTCGCAGTCGAAGTTTTCAAATTCAAGTACAAATTATCTTGCAGATGTGGGGAGGTGTAATTGTTTGGAACCCTAAAGGCTGCCTGAGAGACCGTGAAAGTAAGCAGCACCATAGGCATATGATCTCATATCCGGTAAGATGTTGATATTATGTACCAAACTTTGCTATTCTATCTAATTTTCTGATGATTGATCATATATATTCTGGAACAGGAGCTGGAGAAAATTGTTGAAGTTTTCCTGGGGCAGTTTCGGCAACTTTTTGGTCTAAAGTCCAATCCCCAACATGTTGGTCTATCAGGCACATTCAACATCTTAACTAGTGAGAAAGGATTTACAGAATGGTTAGGAAAAGATCTGTTTATTCCCCTTTAATGTTTTAATAAGTTTTAGATTCAATCCCAGCTGTCAAAACTTATCTCACTTTTTGCATTATTTTAGCCCTTGATGATGATATCCGGCTATCATATTTCTGTTGCAAACAAATTATATTTTCTTATCAGAGTTCAAGTTTTTTCAATGCACATCCACTAGTCTCATGAAGCTCCTTTGTTCTTTTGAGCCTTGCAATGTCTACAATACTTTTTTATGTGAAATATATGTATTTATACGATTGATCCATCTGCAGGGAAATGGATTTTCTATCAAGGCAGCATTCATGTTTTAATCTTCATTCATGTGCTTCATCCCTCGGATCTCTTTCCAGATTGGTATGTACTGGAATCTTGGTTGAGTTTAAAGTAGGATCCTATGATTTAGTGTGAAATTGGTTCTTGATCCCTTTTATTTTTTATTTTTTTTTAATTTTATTGTCAAACTTTGATTACTTTATTGTGCAGGTTCAATCACTTCCGAGGATGATAATCATTGATGAGATTGGAAAACAGGTACTGCCATCGCTTGTCTGTAAATCTCTTTTTCTGCACAGATTGGCATATTTACGCTAGATTCTTTTACTAATCTCTAAAAGCTTGAGGTTTATATGAAATTACCAAACTTTGTTGGTATGATGTTGGTATTCTGAGGAATGACCTTCTTCAAGGTTCCCACAAAATCATCTGAAATGCTTTTTAGTAGTGTTTTTCAGCCTTAATGTTATTCATTCAACGAAATATTTCTTATTAAAAAAAAATGAAATTCTTTCTATCCTCTGAAACCTAGTGAGCTCTGTTAATGTTCATACTCCATAATTGTCATTGCCAGAAAAGAGAGTATTTGCTATCCTGGAAGTTCAAATCTTAAACCTTGCATTTTCCCTAGTTGCCTCGCACAATAAACCAAACAGGGGAGAAAACAAAATCACATTTCTTTTTGTGTGTGTGTGTTGGGGGGTGAATACATAACCAAGAAACAAAAGTTTCTGCTTTAGTTGTCAAGAGGACCATGGGAACGTCTTTTGCCCAAAAAGATCTCGGCTACAGCAAAATGACCCGTGTTTGCAATGAATCACACCTCACTTTTGAGAGGCCTATGGATCAGTAATGAACTTTAGAACATACTTACGATCTTCTGTTTTCCCTATCAAGCAAAAATGAGACCATCATTTGAGAGACATGGTCAAGCCATTGGGATTATTGCCCGATGGGCTTTTATAGGAAATCAACTAGACACAGATTCTAGAGTGGGCTGCTTCAACACAGATTCTCTCAACCTTTTGCTTCACTCAAAGCAAAGGCTAATGATTTTGGCAATTGTGTTTCTCTGCAAACTCTCTCACAAGAGATCTCATGGCTACAGATCCAAACTTTAGCACCGTCTCATACAAAAATATATGGAAGGTCAAATCCCGGAAAAGTTCAACTTTTTCTTTGGGAGCTTTCCCGTTCTTGCTTGAATACCCACTGCAAACTTCAAAAAAGAACACCATGGATGGCCATCTTCCGAAGTTGGTGCTCACTGAAACACACAATCAACCATTTTTCACATGCCCATTTCCGGTGATCTTTTTGGACTTGATTATGTCCTTACTGGTTGACTGCCACACAGCATACTGTATTTTGTCCTTGAAGGACATCCTGCATTTGAAATGAGAGAAACAACTGAGCATTCAACAAAAAAATGAAAACTCGGTGGCACAATTATAGCATGGTTTCTCTTTTGTTTAATATTGGAGGTTTTGTTTCTATAAACTTTCCTTGGGTTGGAGATTGACTTTCCTCTCCTATCATTTCAGAATTTCATCATGAAATTGTTTTGTATAAAATAACATTTAAAAGAAATGGCTACATCATAATCTGCGATGCTGGCTAATGATGTCCCATACATGCCCTTGCCGAGTTCATTTTTAATTATCATTATTATTATTATGAATTTTTTTTTTTTTTTTTTTGGGTGGGGGGGCACAGGTGAGGGTTGGTTGTTGAATATAGACATGGTCCTTTACATTCTACTTGCAGTATTCCGTGGCATAATATGAGGTCTTAATTACTGCTTGTCTCAATCAGGTAAAATATTCTCTCGAGGCTGCAACCTTAGCCCAGAAAAATGCCTCTGTGGGAGTTTTTGATGCTGCAGCGAGTATGATCCGTCTCTAATCTCTATATGTCATTTGGTATCTGAAGCTCGAATTGATAATTAGCTGACAGTAATTCTGAACTGAGTTCCTCTTCCTTGTCAGTCTCTTCCAGGCAAGCAAGATCACTGGCAGAAGATGCGTTTTTTCACCCATCAATAATGTCTGTCAGCTATTTTTCATTTGAGCACTGCTTTGCTGTCTACTCGGTATGATCATTGCCGCTTACACTTATGTTTACACTATCTTTGTATTTACAAGAGAAATTATTTTAAATGACAAAATTGCTGAAAATATTTACAAATAATAATAAAATATCATAGTTTATCCGTAATAGACCATGATAGATACGGAAATTTTGCTATATTTGCAAATATTTTTGTTCATTTTCCTATATTTAATAACAACCTTATTTAATTCATTTTAGATTAAATTATAACTTTAATCTATCTAGTTTGAGGATAATGTCATTGGGTTTTTTTAACTTAACAGATAGACACTGAAAGTTTGCTATATTTGTCGATATTTTAGTTCATTTTCTTCTATTTAGAAACAAACCTATGTATAATTCATGTTAGATTAAATTATAACTTTAGTCTATCTAGTTTGAGCATAATGTCGATGGGTTTGTTTAACTTAACAAATTCCAACTGCATCTCTAAACTTTTGTACCTTCTACTTAATCTCTAGGCTCTTTATGTTAACCAACTGCATCTCTGAACTTTTGTACCTTCTACTTAATCTCTAGGCTCTTTATGTTAACCATGGTTACCGCCTACCGGGACGTTGACATGACATGCTCATAGTTTGTCACTTTGTTCAAATGTCTGTCACATCTCGATAGAAGTATCTGGTAACATGATTAGTAGAATGTACACATGACATGCTCATGGTTTGCCACTTTGTTTAATTACCTGTCACATCTTGATTCAGCCAAATTTTATAGAATAAAAAAATGACACTGCAACGTTTTGTTAATGGTGTCAATGGTATGAACTAAGTTGGAATGTAGTTTAAAGTTTTCAGGGGTATGATTAAAATTAATTAAAGTTAACGGCGAAATATATATAATTGTAGCAATGGAAAAGAATGGGTTGTATGGTTTCGTAAACACTAACATCTGTGCAACATTATTATTGATCTAGAAGACGTAAATCTTATTATAATATTAATTTGAAATAGGTGACATGTTTTTGGGGTTACGAAGAAAATGACTTTAGCTTTATAGGCGATATTTTGAAACCCCATTTGTTATGCTTGTTTTCCTTTGGACAGCCTTTCTTCTTGCCAGTTGCTTTGCACGTAATTTTAGCTGCACTGAGAGAGTGGAAAAGATACAAGCAAGAACACAAGAAGTATTTGGCTTTTTTGGCCAAACCAAAGCAAAGCTAGCACACAGCCTAATCATGGTGAATTTGTGTTGGCTTAGTCAGTTCTTACTTTTTTGTTTTCCCTTTTTTAGTTGTCCTTGTAACTTTTTTTTTTTTCTTTTTGTTTAATACAGCTGGGACTTTGTGGTCACCAACACATTCAGATGTCAATTGAGCAATGCCCTCTTTGGTAGTTGCCCTGGTAACTTAAGGCTGTTTCCCAACAATGTATTATGGTTCTTTTGAATATGTAGTTTAGTAGATGTCTAATATTTGTGGTATGTCTTATACACGGATTTATTAATGAAAGTTTAGGATTTAAATTTGTTCAATTATTAGTTTTGGGTTTTAATGGATACGATCCTCAAAGTTTAGGAATATAATGAAGTTATGTTTGTCCTAGTTTTTGGGATTAACACCCATGTTCATATTGTACAAAGCTATTTTCTTTGACATTTATTTTAGTATCAAAATTTTGTTTGAAAAATTGGTTGTTGAAAATGGGAGCAATGGTTCTCTGAGTTTTAACTCCAACTAGTCTAATTCATGAAAGATAAAAATGTAACATTAAAGGAAGGTTACGTTATACACAAAATTGTCTTCAGAAGGTATCAATCATGAACTTCCATAAATTTTAATTTTACTTCCAAACCTGAAATTTGTTTCAGGACGACTAGTTTGTCAACTTTTTATTTATTTATTTTTATTTATTATTAAAATGTTGAAGTGGCCTAGTGATGGTTTATAAAATAGTGGAACACATAGGCTAATATCAGAAGTTTCAATTCTAACATTGAATTGTAAGGTAGGTTTCAAATAAGCTCTTAACAAAAGTTACATTTTAGAGCCCTTTGAAATTGTTTATAGAAACATTCAGTTTGCTTTTGTTTTTCTGGTATCACAAGATTCATGGGGAAAGAGAAATATCAAAAAGTCTTGGGCCATTTGGATTACCTTAATGTTTTTAAAAAATTCATTCTTATTTAAAACACTTTTTTTTAAAAAAAAAATGTTTAAAATGTTTAAAATTTATTTAAAGTGGTTGTCAAGTACTTGTATTTATTTCAAATGACTTGTTTTCTAAATTACTCTTAGTCACAACTCGAATAACTTATAATTTAAGGAGTGGGGAATGAATTTGGAGATGGGTAAACTAATAATGTTTGTTCTTTTCTTCCCACAATTGTGAAGATTGGAAATCGAACCTCTCATCTCTAGAATAGAAAGTCATGTAAATTACGCTAAGTTATGCTCACTTTGGTTGTCATTACTAATTTTTAGGTGATTTACATATTATTTTAATAACTTTTTTAGAATCAACTTTAAATTTATATAATAATAGTTTGGTATTTATTATTCTCATATTATATTGTTACCAAAATTTAGAGAAAACTTGCAAAATACACAAGTATTTGACAACTATTAGAAAGACATAATAACAAGCATATTTAATTGAAAATTTATTTTAAATGACAAAATTGTTGAAAATATTTACAAATAATAACAAAATATCATAATCTATCTACAATAGGCGGCGATAGGCTAATATCCATCTATATGTGTTGTTATAACATAGATAGTAGTCTATCGCAGATAGATAGTGAAATTTTGGTATATTTGTAAATATTTTGGTTTATTTTCCTATATTTGAAAACAACTCTACTTAATTTTAAATTTTGATTAAAAATAAATTGAGACGTTGTTTCATTTATTTAAAAACTTATTTTAGATACAATTGTAAAATACAAAATGTTATAAATTCCTAAAAAATGTAAAACAAAAATATAGTTAATTTCATAATAGATTATAGTAAAAAAAATTAAAATAAAAAATAAAAAATTCATGAAAGGAAAATATAGAAGAACGTGTAAAAAGTGCAAAGATGTCGTCTACATTAGTATCATACTAAATTTATATTCAATACCTCTCGTATGGACATTTTAAAATGTCTGAGCATCTCAAAATGTCTCTATATTTTAGAATGTTTGAGCATATCATGAAAATCTTGAATGTCCACCGATCAAATGATCCAAGTGAGCAAAGGTCTAATTTCTTTAAAAAGAAATCCTAAACTTTCCTATATGGTCACAAAATTTAGAAATATTTTTTTAAAAAATAAAAAAATGGATTTTCAAAATCGGAATTCCAAATTCCGATACCCACTTTGGGTTTCCCCCCAATTTTTATTTCATCCATCTCTCTATTTGCTTTTCCCCCGGGCCCCGTCCCTCTTCCATTTTAGTGCGCAAGTCTTTTGGCTTCCACATTTTCTCATTGATTTTCAAAGTCGCGAGTAACGCCCTCAAGTTCCATCACTCTCCCGATTGGGGTTCGCTCTCTTTCTCTCTTCTTCTCAAGTTTGTTCAAATTAGTTTCTGATTTACCTACAGTGCGTGTTCCTGAGAACTCGAGAGATGGGAGAAAATAGGAGGAATATGTGCCTTTATGAGATAGAAAGAGTGACAGTACAGAGTAGAGAAGCATTTGGCCTTAATGGGTTTTGTTTTTTGCATTTGAAAAGCAAATCAGAGTAGAGAAATTGATTTGTTTGTTTTGGAAATCCTTTCTTGTAGTTAGTTTTGTGAATCCTTTCTTCTGGCTGCTCTTCCACTGTGTGATTATATTGCATGCAATAAAAGATGAACGAGTGTGGTTAATTTAAACCACACTACGGCTTGGAATCCTTTGATGCAGTCACTAGTAAGTTTTGGGAATCCGTTCCTGTGGTTGCTCTTCCCATATGTGGTTTAAATTCAATGAGCAACCACACTATAGGAAATACTGTTTGCAAGAGGAGAAACCCATGAATGAATGTGGTTACTCTTTTAATTTAAACCACCTTACAAATTGGAATCCTTTATTATAGTTAGTTTTGGGATTCATTTTCTGGGCTTGTTTTTTGTATGTCTTGTACATTCTTCACTGTTCTCATTAAAAGTTTAGTTTCTTGAAAAATCAATTCAAACTACACCGTGAGCAAGTTCTCTTCTCTCGCTCTCGGCCCTTCTCCCCTGGCTAATATGGTTCCGGTGGAATAGGCGGACATAGAATACGGGGAATGCGCATACTGTGACCCCTCCTTGAAGTAGGAATTCGACCAAGGCAAGGCTATACAAGCCGGGATGCTAAACCATGGAGAATGAAATGACGCCCCAGCTCGACTGACTACACAAAAATCCTCCTTTTTTCCTTTCCTGATACAAGTACAATGATTTTTTAAACATATCCCATCCTCACAACTTTAATCTATTGGGTTTGTAACAATCAGAACATAAAGATAACTATCTACATTGATATGAGACATTTTTGGATGAAACTAAAAGCAAAGTTACGAGGGCTTCTGTCCAAAGTGGACAATATCTGAAAATGTGGAGAGATCAGTTCTCCCTAGCATACTTTTTCTTTTTGTGTCCTCTTCTGTCATTTTTCCCTCCTTTGTTCTCACACTGCAAACTCTTCTGACTTTTCCCCCGTCTGTACCGACCTCAATTTTGATATATCATTTGAGTAAGTCATTCTAGTATTTATTATAATTTATATTCTTTTGGCTCTTCACTCCTCCCAGCTGTTCATTCTAGTTCTAGTGGAATCTCATATTACACTTGTTGTGGGGTGGGGTCGGGGTTGCCTCTTCATTTTCTTCTACTAGTGTTACTCCAAAATTCATATTTAAATCCTTCATGCCCACCTCAATTCTTAGTTCTCATCCTCCAAGATATCTGCCATGGGTGTATTGTCTTACATTTTTTCCCCTCTTAATCTGCAAACCCCTCCCACTGCTGTTGCATTAGGGCAAGAAGAATTTGGGTATGCCTTTTCTCTCCTATGCAACAATATTAATAATTTGTTTTCTAAAGAATTTACAATATCTTCTTTGTGAATTTTGTAATAATTGTAGCCACGATTTAAATTCTTCTTTAATAATACTAGTTTTATTAATAAATAATGATCCGTAAGAGGGGAAAAAGTATCTATACTTTTCAATAGGTATGTGTTTGTGTGTGTGTGTGTCTATCTATAACTCTAGTTTTTTATTAGTAACTACAATATGTTATTTTAAATCTTCAATTTACTACCCAAATTCTCCTTTTGGTCGTTCTCATGTTCGATGTCATATATTGTTTTACACTGTATAAAATTTCATTTAGTTTCAATATTTCAAGTCATCTATTACATTATTCTTAATAGGGTGTCAGCAAAACAGTTTTGATCCTTTTCTTCTTTCTTTATAATCAACACAAAAGTGAAATGTTATTTATAAGGACGTCAAATCTTTATATAACAAATGCTTTAGAAATCTCATAAGAAGAATATGAGTGAAATATTCTCTTTTACAAAGGGCTTTAGTTTTGTCTTAATATGATTGTGTTCCTCTTTGTATTGGCTCCCTGTTTTTTTTTCTTATAATCTCTTGCTTTCGTTGTTTCTTTTTTCTTTTGTTGTTATCTCTTTTTGTACCCTTAGTCACTTTAACATTTTTCTTATAATCTATCAATGAAAACATTTCTTTGTTAAAAAAAGTGAAAAAGGTCTTTTATTTATTCTTATTAGTTTGTGTGCAACATAGTGAATATTTGAGGATGCCCACAGATGTGTTTGTACAATTTAAAAGGGGTTTTCTAATTTTATTAGAATTTTGATATCCTGGTAACGACCATATATGTTGTGTAGGGAAGTAACAGGGAGAAGGTATGTTTTTTGTATTTTGCATTTCGTAGTCGTGGGAGAGATACCAACCCTTTCGAACTTGCTGGAAAGCTTGTATTCCCATTTCTTTTCCAATCTTTATTGTTCTTGCTTCCACTTCACTTTCACTTTTTGTTTTGTTCCCAAGAAATGGAAATTGGAAAAACAAACAGTAATATTTTGTCAAATGGATGAATAGATCAATCACGAAGGAATTGCTTGGTTCTAAAGAGTATGTGAAGGGAAATACATCCAAGCTACGAAGATAAGTCATTTTCATATCGAAAATATTGTAGAACTATCTATATACTTAGGTACATTATATACACTTCTATTATTCTGCAATTTACTTTAATATAATTCGGAAGTGATTACTAAATGTAATTTTGTAATATGAAAGTGATTATTAAATGTTACTTTCATGCTAATTGTTTAAATAATCTTGGTTTATTTGCGTAGATAATAGATGGATGATATGCAGAATAATGGTGTAGATAGAGAAGATTCTAGTGATGCTCCTACAGAAGAGGTGACCAAGAAAAGAGGTCGTGGACCTACTGTTATGCATGAGATCACTCGTGATAGTAGTGTAGGTCAAAGGAGAGTCATTGAATATAATGAAGATGGTCAACCAATTGGTGTAAATGCGACTAAACTCAAGAGTTTTATTGGAATGTGTGTGCGCCACCATGTTCCAATCATATATGACAATTGGAAAATGGTGCCTTCTGAAATAAAGGAGAAAATATATAATTTGATTAAGGTATTATATTCATCTATCCCTTTTTTCTATTATTATGAAATTGATTATATGCATTAACTATTGTTTTAATAATGTAGGATGGATTTGTGGTGGATCCCAGATCAAAAAAGAATATCTTACAAAATGCTGGAACATCTTTTCGTCAGTTTAAATATATTTTGACGACGAAATATGTGATGCCTTTTAAAGATAACCTGGAAAGTTTGAAGTCTCCTCCAAAATTGTATTCCCACATTGAACAAGAACATTGGAATACTTTTGTCAAATCTAGAGTTAATGAAGAATTTGAGGTAAAGTTTAATAATCTATAAAAAAAAAAATTGGACTGTTTTTTGATGTTTATGTGCAAGTTTATCAAGATTTACACTAAACTGTGAACATTTTACGAAGAGCTTGAGTCAAAAGAACCAAGAAATGCGAGGGAAAAATATATATAATCATCGAATGTCACGAAAAGGATATGCCAATTTAGCTGAAGAGCTGGTAAATGATACTAAACTAAATTCAATTACCTTGAACTGATTATTCTTTTTGTTCTTAAATGTTGTATTCCCTAAATTCATCTAATTTTGCTTCCAGAAAATGCCATCTTGTGAAAACTTAAATGAACGATGCATTCTATGGAAGAGTGCCCGAATGAATAGAGAAGGAATGATTGTTGATCAACAAACTCAAGAAGTGGTGACTCGTATTGTGAGTATTTAGACTTTTTGTTTTGTTGCATACTTCATGATATTTTAAAATTAATTTTCTTTTAATATTTTCCCTTCACTTTTAGGATGAGATAATGACTACCCAAGCTCATAATTTTGATGCCAAATCAACTGCGGAGGATGTGTTATCACTAGCATTAGGTACCCCAGATCATCGTGGACAAGTTCGAGGGGTAGGTAGATTTATCACGCCCACTCAATACTTTCAAAAACCAAAACCATCTTCAAGATCAAAGGTTCAAGAACTTAAAGTGGGAGTAGAAAAAGTTTATGAGCGTCATTCAAAAAAAAGGGATAAAGTTTCTGAGTTAGAAGTTTTGAATGCATGTACTGCATTATTGGGGTTGGAAAAAGGAGTAGTTTCAAGCAAGAAGTCTAGAGTTAGAAGTACCCGGAGGAGTAAGAAATCTTGCTCATGAATTTAGAGTCTATCTAACACTCTAACAGGTAACGAATATTACCTTAGTTTTCCACTGAATGAATGTATAGAATTATTGAATGACTAATACATAATGACTAAGATATGTACTGTTTTGTTGAGTTTTTGCTATTACATTTGATTCTACACTATTGTTGAGAACCTGTCGATGTTATTATCCATTTTCTTCTTATGTTAACTAACAACTAAAACCAACTCTGTTTCTATTAAGTTAAATAATTGCAGGGTGAGGTATTGAACATCAACTTTTGGTGAAGTGATAACTAGAGCTATTAGTTCTAATATAATGGAGATATTGTTAGATCTGCAGTGGTTCATTTTTTGCTGGAGAGAGTTAACACTATGAATTATATCATTAGATCCTTCCTTTTCTTGTTGGGTTTGCAGTAGGTGTACTTTGCAAGGGCACAGTAGAGGATTTGGATCACATTCTTGTATTTCTTCTATGTGATCCTGTTTTCTTGAGACTTTTAGTGTTAGCTGGGCTTGGATTTCAGGTGTTCTTGAATGATGGAGGAGGTGCTCTTCCCTTCCCCTTTCAGGATAAAAGGGTGCATCCTATTGCAGTTGTAATTTTCTTTCTTGTTCTTTTGTATTAATTTGTTCTCAATGAAACCAATGTTCTTTCATTGTAAATATACTGGATATTGTTTTGTTGACGTATGTGAAACAACTAGAGAAAAAAAGTAGTTAGATTGCGACCAACTGTACAATGTATTAGATAGTTTTTTCATTTCGAGTTAGTAATTAATATAATATAATATAAAATTTATATTTCTATAGTTCTGTGTAAAAGATTAATGTAACTTGAGCACAACTTGGGTGCAAGGTTTAACACTTTCCAGCTCTGTAATTTGTCATCTAATAGGTTGTGATGGCAACTTGATAGTCTTTTGCAAATGACTCAAAATTTAGATATTTTTCCTCTTGTTTTGTTTTGTCAGCCATTATCAGCATTATTCTAATTATTCCCACCTCCTTCTTCTTCATGACTTTCATTCTCCCTCCCTATATTTTCCATTTCCTCAAAAATGAGCAACCTCCCACCAGGCAAAATGGGGTTCCCATTCATTGGCCATCCCACAATGGTATTATGTGGAGCCACGGGCAACAAATTCCTCCTCGCCAATGAACAAACCCTCCTCACACCATGGTGGCCAAATTTCGTCCATAAAAACTGAGTAGTTGTTCGACATCAAAAAATTCAAGAAAGTGATGGTCTTAAGCACTATAAAAAGAGCTTATGCTTTTAGTTTTTTAATCCCAATTTGAAGCACTTTAAGCTTAGTATACTAGTTCAATTGTGAGTGATATAATGTTTTGAGAAAGTGCTCTTGTAACTAGCTTTAGGAAGAGATTTTTGTGTGATTATAATAATTTTTCACATAGTAGAATTTTTCTAATCTATGATTTTTTCTTCGGTTTAGAATTTTTTCACGTTAATTCTTGCGTTCCCAGATTTATTATTTTCTTTTACTTTCTTTGTTAATTTCTCTGCTTTTTCCTATGGTAGTAGTAGGAGAGAGACTGCGTATCTTATGGCCTATGATGAAGGGAGGTGTGGATGATATGAATTAGAGGTTTGTAATAGAATCTGTCGGGGGAAAATGATACATATGAAATATACTAGCTCCTCAACTAGAGACAACACACTCAATGTATAATATTTAAACTCAAACATAAATCATATGGTGTAACGAGGTTTGGATATGAAAATAACCAAAGACTTAAAGAAAACCTCAAAACCTTTGAAGATTCAAAACGTAGTCGAGACATGCTTCTAATAAGCGTTATCTTGAAGAAAATTAGCTATGCACCAGATGCAAACAGACTACAACAATCGTCTCAGTAGTATACAATGACAAATTTTGATAGAATTGCAACCTGGAACCACTTTGGATCTGATACAACTCTTGGATATTTGCTCTCAACTCAACTCACGATCGAAAGAAATGAGAGAATTCTTCAATTCGAAGTGGGATGCTACAAATGAATAAACAAGTTGCTATTCATAGTGTCACAACTTAGTAACTCTCTAAAATACAAAATAAAATCAAATAAATACAAAAAATTGAAGTAGTTTTAAAAATTTAACTCATTCAAATTGAAGAAACTACAAATTTAACTTTCATACATGTTAAATTTGGACATGAAACATCATCTTAATTTGATGGTTTCAATCTAATTTAAAATTTATAACAATGAATTTAATTTACATAATTAAATTTATTTTTATGTTTCAATATTGAATTGCTTCACATTTTTTTTTCACTATATATATATATAATATAATTCAACAGAATTCTTGGTGGGAATGATACTATGTGTCATAGTGTGAAAGACGGAAGCGTGGATGTGTATATTTTTTTTCGCGAATTTACCCCGTGCAGTGCCAAGGTACTCCCTTGGCCAGCCTAAAGACTCTCTCTGAGGTTTTCGCCTAGGACACTCCTATTGATGGGTAAAGGACGACACACAAGTGCTTAAGTGGAAATATAACTCTTATTATATCAAAACCACTAAATACAAAGGGTGGAGCTTGGAGCTTGTTTTGACAAGAGACACTCAACCGAACATTATACACAAAGAGAAGATCTCACTCCAAATCTTTGGCTATGGTGAGATGTGTTGGCTACTTTCGGTGCTCTTGGACAATTCCCAAGTTTCACCTTATATAGGAGGGGAGGGGCAAGAATGTAAGAGATATTTGTGGAGGAGTGGGCCTTAGTGGGGGTGTAACTGCCCACTATCCTACAAAATAGGGCCACTCCCCATGTCCCACTAACTCCTACTTTTTAGGAGGGGACATGGCCACTACTTCCTACATTTTTTCCCTCACTATCAACCAACTCCTATATTTAGAACTTATTACCCTATTTTGGTGGGGCACGTTCCCACTACCCAAAAATAGAGGAGATTCATTTTTCCCCCTCCTACAATTGAGAGTGCCCACTAACCCACGTTTTTCGGTCGGCGTCATGGTCGTGGGGCGCCCTTAAGGAGCCTGTCGAAGGGCTATCGACATGCATCGTCATGCACGGATGTCTACCAGGGAGGCGCATGGCCCGCACATTTCTGTGCACAGCGTGTGTGTGTGTGGCCTGCACGCCCCATCCTCGGCACGCTCCCAGACACCCTTGTGTTGGCCTTGCGTGTCACGCTCCTCGCCTCCATACCTTGCTCCTGCAAACTTCCGTGATCGGTCCTAGCGCCTGCGTGCACCCGTTGGGGCAATGTTCCTCGTGCCTCTCCGCGCTAACCTCAAAGTGCGTGGCATGGGCCGCCTGCCCACGCTACTCGGCCCCCGAGCGTGCTGCACACACCTCCTCCATGCTTCCCCGCACGTGGCGTGGGTGTCACCTCTTCCCACGTTGCTCATCCCTGCGCACATTGTCGTGCCTACTCTGGGCACGGGTCGTGGGCCTCCTGCCCACACCATGCCATGGGCATGATGCACGAGCATCACATGTCCTCTGCGTCCATGGGTGACACCTTGGCAAACCCCTCGTAGCCCTAGGTGTGTGTTGCTCCCGGCGACATTGCTCTCCTCGCCGTGTCACGTGCTTCGAACTTTGGAGGTGTGACACTATGCTTCTTTACTACTTGTCTAATCTCCCTCACATCTATGACCAAGCTTATAATGATAACTTTTCTTTTTAAACTCATTTTCATGCACAAATTTCAATTTTGAAGCCTCATTATAAAGGGAAATAATCTTAAATGGTAAAACTGTTGAAAATATTCACAACTAATAGCAAAATACACAATCTATCTACGATAGATCGCGATAGACTACTATATGTGTCACAAGGTTGGAAGGTCAGTGTTAAGAAATTGTAAAGCAATAGAGAATGAATACACAAATTTATGTGGTTTACTAATAGTTAAACTCTAGTACTTAGTTGTCTAGAGCGTTAGATAACAAATTTAAGACATTCCAACAATTAATTGAACACTTCTCTCTCACTAAAAAAAGGGTTAGATTGGAAGTTTTGTTTATCTCAAAAACTCTTCTCTATGTTCTATTTCTCAATGTTCTGTACAAGAATATATTACAAATATATAAAAAAAACAAGAAAATCTAAAATCTTTCCCGAAGATTATGTATTAGAAATTAAATCTATTTTCTCTCAACAATAAGATAAAATAAAATTTCCTAATATCTTTTTCATATTTTAAAATATATCCCAATATTTCACAATATCTTGATATTCCTTTAAGTTGGAGCAACTTTATAGGTATATAGGCAGAAGTTATGGCAGCCATAATAAATATCTCACATAAAATAACAGTTGAACCGTGATGTTTTTCATTTTCTACGAAAATTAGATTTTGATGGCAGCCATAATAAATATCTCACATAAAATAACAGTTGAACCGTGATGTTTTTCATTTTCTACGAAAATTAGATTTTGAAAGTTTAAAAGTTTTATAGATACAAAACTGAAATTTAAAATTCTACCCGACAAAAATGTAATATTTTATAAACTAAACTTATAATTTAACATTCTTTTAGTTGAATAAATGTGAGGATGTGAAATTAAACTATTGACTTTTGAAATAATAATCAGAACTTTATTTATTGAGTTAGGTAGGATTGAATTAAACTTTTACTTTAATTTATTTTCTATAATTTAAAGTATTTTGTTTTATAGATAAAAATAATTAATAATATATAAGATGAGCTTTTGTTAGCCTGTTAAGCATGAAGTTGTTGGATAAATAAATTAAAAAGAAAACAATGTTTTAACTTAAGCCCATTTGCGAATGGAGACAAAATTGGTCGACCATTGGGTGATCTGTTGGTTTCGTGTTCACATCAAAGATAATAATAATAATATTATTATTTTCTCAAAAAAAAAAAAAAGATTATTATTATTAATAAAAGGAGAAAAAAAATTAAAAGAGGATAAAATAGCATTTAATATTCGACAACATGACAATTGGGAATTTATTCCTCAGCCGCCTTCAACGGTCACCGTTAACTAACACTCAGCTTTGTCAACTGCTTAGCTTCTCCATTATTTTTACCAGACAAAAATATATCTTTTTATCACAAAAAAAAAATATATATATATATATATATATTTTTTCATCGTTTGATTTTAAATCTAGTTTCTATTGAGTCTTCAAATCTGGAGAGCCTTTAAAGCATTGAGATGATTACTATTAGTGGATTATAATATAATAGTACGTAGGTTATAATAGTTTATGTTTATTTATAATAATTTATGTTTGGAGCGTAGACTATTTTAGTAGATATTAAAAATAACAAATATGGTAACAAAAACTCAAAAAGAAGAGAGATGATGAGTGGAAAATAATAAATAATGTAGCAAAGAAGATTTTTGAAATAATATTTATTACACTTAATTGTAGGTTATAAATGTAAACACCACTATTATCTTTGAAGCATCAAACACGAGTGAACTATAACAACCCTCTCCACTAACTTCAAATTAGTACTCGAAACACTCCCTTAATATTTTAGTTTTGAATTTGGTTTCAATTTCAAAGGTTACAATTTTACTATTGAGATTTGAGTAGTTTCAAGATTTACACTTTTAATCTCGGATTTTTATTAAATACATATCTAGTTTTTGTCTTTAGTATTAATGTCTATTAATTAATTTAACATAATTAAGAGAATTATGATTAATTAAGCTTCACTATTTTTCATTACTATTAAAATCAACTTAAAAATTTTCCTTTATAATTATTTTAAATTAATGAATAGAATCTTAAACTAGAGACTAAAATGACCGTATCTAGTAAAAAATTGAGGTTAAAAGTGTAGATCTTGAAACCTGCATATCAAAATAAAACAAAACTCAAATTTTACGGATAAAGTTGTAACATTTTGAAGTATAGAGATCAAATTAAAAGAAACTCAAAACTTAAAGACTAGAAGTACAACATATTGGGATGACCAATGAAAACTATATCCAATACCTAGAGACCAAAAACTATATCTAACGAAATATTCATACCAACTACTTTTACTTGGACGCAAATTGAAACTATAAAGACTTATTAAACACTTTTTAAAATTTCGAACATCTATTTACTTAGCTCAAAATCTAACTAACTCCCAACCTATGATAATCTTTGAGGATTATAACAACCACGCTATGATGTTAGTGCATGAAGTTGAAGAATAATGACGTTCGAGAATCTCTCACATTTGTTTAGTAGTGTCACACCAACAACATATGTGTAATGGACGGGGGAGATTGAATTGTCGTAATGAGTGTCATTAGGGCATGGTCTTTGGCAATCCATTCATCATAAAGAGGATTTGCCAGGTGAACAACATTAGCAATAGTGCTTGAAGAGAAGCAGAGCAGTCTCCCTTCTAGACGATCTTGTAGAATAAATTAAGAGTCGTTGGAGGTTGTGGATTTGAACCATCAACCAAGCCAAAAAGCTTGTGAGCCATCAGAATTGATTGAAGTTGAAATTTCTAGATCACATAGTTTGAAGAGTCTAATCGAAGTGATACAAGGGTTGCAGAATGTTGGTTAAAAGAAAGATGGGAGAATGATTTTCTCCAGCAAGATCAGCCATGGCCATCGAACCAACATTGCAAGAAGATGAATCAGAAGTTTGGTAAGGCAGACGCATGTAGGATTATGTAAAGAGGACGTGAATAAGATATTTTCATAGTATTTATATTATCAAACTTGAAATTATAGAGGCTCACAACCAACTCATTTACTTAGCTAAAAAATTTTAATAACAACCAAAATCAAAATAAAAAGTTAGACACATAATAAAAAAAAATATATATATATATATTTTTTTTGAACTTTGTTCTTTGTTTTTCAAATATATACTCATATTCTTTTAAAATAATACAATTACTCTAAACCTTGATTTCATAAACATTTCAATACTACCCTTCCGTAGAAAAATCACCAAGCAAGCATCTTCGTCAGCATCACGTCTATGATTATCGAAATATTCTAAATAATTTCTACTTCGATAGTAGTAATTTCAAAAGGTTTATAAAAAGTAAACAATAATATTGCCATTTATAAAATACTAGAGATATTTTTTAAATAAATAAACGTGATAAAATTTTGAAATATTTTGTAAAATTTAACCTAAGAAATTAAAATTCAAAAGTTAAAGAAAGCAAAACCATCAAATTGTCTTAATTCTTTTTTTTTAAAAAAAAAAAGAAAAAAAAATTCTTAAACTAGTCTTTAATTAGATTCCCTCCGGAAGGGAATTCAAATATTGCAACATTTTGTGGTCCAAAAATTAGTTAGTCGACGCCGAGTCAAGAAGCGAAAATGGGAGTAACAGTCAACGTAGAGAAGGCGTGGAAGTAGTAAAAACAGGGCGTGGCAATATCAAATCGGGGGACCGGGTGAAAGCCACGTTGGGGGGTTTAATAAGAGAAGAAACGAAGACTTTTCAAATATTTCAAACAAAAACAGACAGAAAGAGAAAGAAGAATAGTCAAACTTTACCGGTGCCGCCAGTCCATGGCCGATCAACCTCTCTATCTCCCACCATTCTTCTCTACATACTCTCTCTCTAAAAACCCCATTTCTCTCTCTAAACTCTCCTCTCAAATTCTTTTTTGATTCAACCCAACCAAAAATCACATCTTTCTCTTAATTTCGCTGCTCTGTTCTTTTCCAATGGCCGTGAGTTCTTCTTGTTTTGATTTTGCCTCTTATGTTTATGTTTGTTTGACTCCTCAGAAAATTAGGATTTTTGTGGTTATTAACTGTTTTGTTCAGCGGCTATGGTAGTACGGCAGATCTGAAAACGAATTTGTTTTTTCTGTCTGATTTTGTTATTGTATAGGTCAGTTTTTCAGCCATCGGAATTGATCAACTAGTTTTCTTTAATTTTTTTTTTTTTTTTTTTTTCTCTTCCTCTGCTTCAAGATGGGGTTTCTTTTTTACTTTTTGTTTTTTTATTTTTTTTGATTCACGAATAAATCCACGTTTGAATAGTTTTGTGTTGAAAAAAAAAAAAAACAAACAAAATGTTTTTTTTTTTTTGTTTTTTATAATACAATTGAAGATAAATCACTTTTTTTTTTTTTCTTTTTCAAAACAAAACTATTCAGACGTGGATTGAATCGTGAATCAAGATGCATAAAAAAACTAATCTTGACACTCCTAGAAACCACTATATTCTTCAATTCAGCTAGTAAAGTCAACTCGAAGGAAAAAAAATAAAAAAATAAAAAGTAAAAAAGAAACCCCATCTTGAAGCAGAGGAAGAGAAAAAAAAAAAAAAAAAAAGTGATTTATCGACAATGGTATTATGTAAATCCAGCTCCAAACAGCCTTTTGCTAGCACTCCTATTATGATACTAAAGAAATGGTAAAATTGAAACTTTTTGGCACTGGTTTCAATTTTGAAATCCCCAAGTCCTAACCTAGGTATTTAATTTCAATATTTCTAATTAGTATAAAATTACAATGATTAAGGTGCTTTGTATGATTTGACTATATGGTGCTTAGTTAAATTTATTGAAGTATTCGTATAATTAAGTTTATGATGCTCCACAATTCTAAGATTCTAACTTTTGAATCAACAAGTAATTTAACATAGTATTAGAGGTCTTTTGTAATGTCTTTTATTCTTCTATTAATATTGATTTTCATTTAGTTGGGTCATATACCATCAAAATAAGCTTCAGCTGGGATGATTTAATGAAATCCCGTGACCCTCTAGAATGGAGAAGGTCTTGAATCTTTTAGAAATATTGTTATGAATGTATTAAAGTTTGGGAAGTGTTGAAGAAAATGTGTTTTGTTGGGGCAGCAACGGTCACATGTACCAGCATTTGGAAATTGGGAAAGCGAAGGGAATGTTCCATACACAGTGTTCTTTGACAAGGCGAGAAAGGGCAGAGGCGGGGGACCAATCAGAAACCCAAACGATCCAGAGGAATATCCAGAAATGGTTATGGACAACTCACATGAAGCTGCTCCAACCAAATCCAATCCTAAGGATGACGCTCCACCACCCAAACCAACGACCCATGAGAGGAGGCATAGTCGAGAAGACGCTGGCTTACGCCCCTGTGCCAACCCTCCTGCCAACCGTGAAAATCCCTCTCGGAGACAGAGCGGCTCCGAATATAGCATCGACCGCTCTCCTCTCCATCGCCAGGCAAAGCCCTCGGGAAGAGACAGCCCGGTGACGGAGGGCAAGAGCTTTGAGGGTGCCTATGGCAACCGTGGGAAGACTAGAATGAAGAACGATGCTGCGGTACGTTTTATTTTCTTTTTCGATTTAACTGCCTTAAATTACAACTTTAGTTTCAACTTTTAGAGTTGCTTTTAGTTAGTGTAACTTTGGATTGACCCCATAATTGCTTTTAAAAGTATAATTTTTAAGTGACGAAAAAAAGTTTTTGAAGCCCTTATAAAATCAACCTTTTGCCCCTTACTCTATATGGTTTAAAAAGTTGTAATGAATTTTTTAATGAATGTGATTCAGGCTCAGTTATATAAAATATTCATCGACTTTATACTTTATGTCAAAAATACCTTTAAATTTTTAAAAGTTTTAAAAATGAGTTAAAAAATACTCTTACCGCTAATGTTCTGTGTAAAAAATACCTCTAAACTTTCAAAAGTTTCAAAGATACTTGAACTAACCATGGGGTTGGTTTGGAGTGTAATTCTTAAGAAATTTAGTATCATGCCACACCAGGGGAAAAATAACGGGGTTAAGAATAGGACTTATTTGAACCCAAATTTTAGAAATAGATAACCTATTGTAAATTTTTTAAAATTCATAAACTAAATAGACATAAGAAGTCCAAGCCATATTTGATAACTATTAGATTTTTGAAAATTTGTTTTTTCAACATTTTTTTTTATAGTGGTTTTCATATTTCATAAAGAAACATTCGAATTTATAACCAAACTCAAAAAACAAAAACAAATTTTAAAAATTTTAAAACTTGACTAGAATTTGAAAACACCTATAAAAAGTAAATAATAAGTGCAAAAAAAATTCTTAAATAGAAAAAAGTATTTATAAACTTAATTTTAAAAAATAAAAAGAAGAACTAAATAGTTACCAAATAAACCTCTCTCGAACTAGATTTTGTAATTTAACCTTTAAACCAAAATATAAATTAAAAGCCCCTTTTTTCTAAACTCTCGAAGTTCTATTTTAACCCGAAAGGGGTTATTTGATTTAATGGGTTTATGGCTTTTTTTTTTTTTTTTTTAAAATTTATTTTAATTTTAATTAGAAAAAAAAAAGGTTCTATTTTAGTAAATGAAGTAAAAAAAAAATTAAATTGGGTTGGCTTTTGAAATGGTAGTTTAGTTGTGTGTTGAATAATTTTGTGGTGCAGCAGGAAGGGACGGCGGTGCCGAAGTTTGGGTCATGGGATGTGAACAATCCGGCATCGGCCGACGGTTTTACACACATTTTTGGTAAAGTTCGAGAGGAAAGGATGGGGCCGGGAACCCCGCCGCCGCAGCATTCTTCTTCACCTTACAACAATGTTAATAATGGAAGACCCAACGACAGTGCCAAGGTATTTTAACTTTCTTCTTCTTCTTCTTCTTCTTTGATGAAAGATAAAAATAATCTCGTATCACCATTCATCCTTTTGGATTTAAATTGAAGAGAAATTTCCATTTACAATGATTTATTTTTTAGTCCATATTCTTGGATAAAACGATCTCAGTTTAACAGTTTTCATTGATTTTGCTGTTTTTTTCCCTCTGAAATTAGTCGATTGGGGAAGTTTTTTTATAAATGTTTGTCCGTTTGTTTTTGGTTTTGTGAATTTGGGTTTGGAGTTTTGAGTGTTTGGATTTGTTGATTCAAGTTGTATTCTTAAGCTACTTGATTTTGTCGCTGTCTTTTAACTTTTAACAAAAAATTTGTTTCTTAGTTGGCCATTTTTTGGGTATCTTTACCAATTGTTTTGAACTTTTTGAAGAATTTCTAAGATACAGTCATAAATATTTCGAATTTTCAGAATTTTAATGGATTCAAATCACAAGTTTCTCGCTATATTAGTTTATGATTTTAATCAATACTTTTAGATTAAAAAGAGTGAGAAAACTTATATTATTTAATTATTTGGCAGGGAGGGTGCTTCCCATGTCTAAGAGGAAAATAAGTTTGATTTATTATTGAAGAATTCAAAGACCCTCTCCTCTCCTCATCACCAATCTGCACCCACCAAAGGATTTTACTCTGCAGATTGGATTATGTGTGCTGTTTTTTGTATTTATTTATATATATATATATATAAATTTGTTTTTTTTCTTGTTAGAGAAACTTGTTCTTGTTAGATTCATCTTCATATATTGTTGGGTCTTTTTGGCTTATTTTTCTGTAATTTTTTTTTTCTTTTTCTAGCTTTGCTCCATCTTTTGCCTAAATAATTGATTATTTGGTTTATTTCCTTATACATATTTCTAAATTTGGAGGTGGTTTACACTGTGACCATTTTTGTTTCTACTGGTATAAAAAAACGCATGGGCGAAACTTCTGCCGACGTTTTCTTATGTGGGCAAACAACATCAGCAGAAGGCTGTCGGCAGAGCTGCCTACGCATTTTGATATTGTGTCGGAAAAAATGTCCACGCAACGAAACGCGTGGGTAGAAATAGTCTTTTTCCCCACACTACAAATGTTGGCAAAAATTGATTTCTGCCCACGAATTACGTGTGGGCAGAAATACTTTATGCCCACGCCATGACTTTTGTTGGCAAAACTTAATTTCTGTCCACACATGATTCGTCGTCAGAAATGAGAATATTCACACGAAAAAGTCTTATGGACTTTCTGCCCATTCATGATACATAGTCAGATAGTGTTTTCTGCCAACACACATGTAAACATGGCTAAAAGCTTTATTTTTGCCACACATGAAACATCATCATAACTCTATAACTGCCAACCCATTTATTATTATTATATTATATGCTTCAGAATCAATATTTAAAATAAAAATAATTTCAATTTCTTGTAACAAAATATATTCAATATTGTAACAAATTTAGACAATGTATTCAACCCTGGAAAGAAATATTAAAGTCCAATAAGTACAACATGCTCAAAATTAATAAAAATTAATAAAAAAAATTCATTTGCATGACTTTTAAGTCACATGTGTTATATAGAAAGTGTCTGTAGTTCATATGAGTCAACTTGATTATCAAAACAATCTAAAAATGCTTAAGTGCAACTTTTACTATCCAACCAAACCTAACAACTAAAGTGTTTAAATAACACTTTCACAATCAAACAAATATAAAAAGTACAAAAAAGGTTTACAAAGAAAATTTGAGTCAACCTAAACATAACGCATGAATTGGCTACCATAACGGTAGGATAACAAAAACCCAAATTTGAACGTTAATTCTAAAAAATACCTAGGTGTTTGAACGTCCCTCCCCTCCATGTCCTTGCTCCAACAATTTTTAAACATCGAGCCATCTATCTTCCCATTTTAAAAGTTGACTGATTAACTCTCGTTTTGTTCCACAAGCTTTGCATATTTTCCTTCCTATTACTTAAAACTTTATATTGATAGGGTGACATTTATGGATGTGAGATTTAATATGAGTTAAAAATTTGTTTGGGTGTTTAAAACAATACTATTAACATTTTGGAAAAGAATACTTGTTTATTGTTTTTTTCTTAGATTTTGGGTTTAGTTTTCATTTGGGTTATTATAAGTTTCAAAATGTTACATTTTTAATTCTTAAGTTTTGAGTTTGATTTTAATTTAGTTCCTAGGTTTCAAAATGTTACTATTTTATATTTGAGTTTTATTTCAATTTGGTATCTAGGTTTCAAGATTAACAATTTTAACCTTAATTTTTTAAAAAAATCAAATATCCATTTCAATCTTTGGCGCTAATGTATATTAATTAATTTAAAATAATTATGGAGTGGAATTTTAAAATTAATTCTTAGTGATGAATAAATAGTAAACTTAATTAATTGTAATTTTTTTAATTCTTTTAAATTAATTAAAAATATTGACACTTAAAATTGAAAATGAGTATTTAGTTAAAATTCAAGGTTAAAAGTGTAAATCTTGAAATTTGGAAATTAAATTGAAATAAAATTCAAATTTCAGGAGTAAAATTATAATATTTTGGAACTTAGGGAGTATGGACTAAATTGAAATCAAAATTAAAATTTGAAAATTAAAAATATAATATTTTGAAAATTAAAGACTAAATAAACATTAAATCCAAATGTTGAGATCAAAATAATATTTTTCTTAGAATAGTGTTTAATTACATAATAGAAGTGATTTAAAAAAAATTAAATGCTTAAAATAAAATTTGGAAGAAGTACTTATTTAGCACTACTAAAAATGCTTAATACTTTCGAAAAGCATCTAGAAAAATTCATTAAGAAACCGTTTGAAATCTAAAAAAATCTTTTTTTTTTTTCAGATCTGACAGTTCAGCCTCCGTATTAAAAAAATCAAGCTAGAATGGTAATAAATAATTAATGAAAATTTGGGAGAAAATAAATAAAAAAATATTTCGTGCGAGCATAATTATCGAAATCCGCTCATCCAACCAATCACAATTTTCAATTGAGTAATACTTGATTGTTAGTTGGGCTGTACTTACCATTTTTTTACATGGTGTGACACGACGAATGTATATATATATATATTCTTTTAAAATTTCTTTATTATTGCAGCCAAGTATTACTCTTTTGCATATTTGTAGAAATGTGTTTTTAGATTAATAGCTAAGTTATATAGAAAAAGATTAAGATTGTTTCAGAAAAAGATTTAAAACGTTGATTATGTAAAAGTACCAAATAGGCCTTTTGAACTATTTTTTAAGGGAAAAAATTTAAACAAAAAGTATATTAGGAGTTAGGAGTAGAAGATTTGAGGCCACTCCTACTATCATATTTCATAATAAATCCATCCTCTAAAAGATTGACATCAAGTTTATACTAATCCATCCCGTTTGATTTTTTTTTTCTTAACATAATGATTTTTCTTAACATAAATCATTATTATGGAAGAATTTCAATTAGATGGTTAACTTCTATATAACTAGTTCCACATGAACAATTATAATTTATAGAGAAATTACTCAAAATTTTCAAGTTAAAGGAAATAATTATATATCAAATTATTCGTATATATAAATTTATTATAATTCAAACATATCATTTTTTTTACACTAATTCAAACATATTCATTATTTTGACCATTAAACAATAAATCTTGACAATTAAATATAATATTTATATAATAAAAATAAATAATATAACATTAAATTATTACAATAAATATAAGAAAAAAGCCTAATGGGGCGGAGGTGGAGATGGGGACGGGAAATTCCCCAACCCTGTCCCCATTTAGCTTTTGGGGAATTTCTTCTTCCACTCTCTCTCCCATCCCCCCACAACGGGGAACCCCTGCCTCTTTTGGGGTGAGTCCTGCGAGGCCCTTTTTGTAAGAAATGTGGACATCTCTAGCAGATGACGACGACAATGACAACAAGTAGCAACAATGAATATGTTTATGACAGGAAGAAGAAAGGTGGGAGGATGAGGAAAGAGAAGATGGAGGAGAGAAAATGAAACTCTAAACTTCAATCTCGCACAATTTGATAATTAAAATATTTATTCAATTATTTTTTATTTTATATAGTTATAGTTCCAAACAATATTTATTTCGATTAAAAAGAAAAAAAATCAATAGGAATTAACAAAAATAAAAAAAAAAAATTGAAAAAACAAAAACATAGAGAAATGATTGAAAATTTGGAAGAAAGGAAGGGAAAAAAAAAGCAATCGGAATAAATGAAAGTAAAAAAAGGCAACTAGGAAAACAATCAATCCCATGGGAAAAAAAAAAAAAAAAAACGCAAAAATATCGAAGAGAGCTTATGATAAGAAAAAATACGTCGGAGAATTGGAGATTTAATATAGCAGTTTTTTTTTTCGGGAATTTAGATTTCAAATCCTGATTTGATTCTATTTTAAATCAAATTATATTTTCAATTTTTATGTTCACAATATTTGTTTATTTTATTTTTTACTATTTTTTAATATAAAAAAATAAATTAAAATATTTATAAATATAAAAAAATTTGAGTCTCAGTAGAGAATTATATTTTTGCTAATATAACCAAATAACTTTAAAATAAATAGGGTAAAAGAAGAAATTAAAATTGATTTAGATAGACATAAATATAGATTATAAACCTCACCCTTAACTTATATCTCTAATTTTCAAATTAAAGAAATTAAAAGATTTAAATCTCTAATTAAAAAAATTAACGAAGCATCGCCACCGTCCAAAAGTTCCACACCCATCATTGACCGCAGATTCAATAGCCGCCGCCATTTCTTAAAATGAGAACGAATGTAGAATGACATTTCCCCATCGATTTCCCCCTTACGAGCGCCAAATTTTCGCGGTAGCTTCAAAAAATTTAAAAATTTTCATTTAGAAAGCAAAAGCCAAAATCTCAATGTTTTGAAACTTTGGAACCATTTCTATATCACAATCTTCAATTTCCCTCTCTTCTCTCTTTCTCAGATCTCACCGCATAGACAAAGCGAAATCCCTCTCTTTTTCTCTCTTCCACTTTCAGGTACTTCAAATTCCCCTTCCAATCTTCTCCCTTCTGCTTAAGAATTCAAGAATTACACTGTTTTCTTCTCCATATTTGGTGCTTTATGCATTCTGGTGGCATTCAAGAAGCTAATTCGGTTAGTATTTGATGCGAATTTAAAATTCTTATCTGGGTTTTCCAAGTTCTGTACTGGGATATTGTTTCCGTTTGTTTCTGGATGTTCGATTGAAGGGATTATGGTGAGGGAACAACGAGTTGAATCGTTTTACACGAAACTTCGTGACTCAGTCGCGGCTTCTTCTTTGTCGCCTCTCCTTATTTTTCCTTCCACTTCTGATGTAGACTCGCTTTGTGCCTTGAAAATTATTTTTAAAGTTCTTGAATCTGATTCTGTTCGATACGCTTGTTACCCTGTGTCTTCTTTTCAAGAAATTCATAAATATGCTGGTCCTAGTTTGACTTCCTCGTCTGATGATCCGATTTCCATTCTTTTGATTAATTGGGGATGTCATCGAGATCTTAGGAAGGTTTTGAGTTTAGGTCCAGCTGCTCGTGTGTTTGTTGTTGATAGTCATCGCCCAATTCATCTTCATAATTTGAGTAGTGAGAATGAACAAGTGGTTGTGCTTTATACCAAAGACGACGAGCTCCAGGCTGATTTGGCTTATGATTTTGATGTCTCCGCTTTGGCGAATGCGAGTGATTTGAACAGTGACGATGACATTGATGACGCATTGGATAGCGATGACGACAATGATAGTGAAAGCGACGAAGAAGGCAGGCGTGGGTCGAGGAAAAGGAGGAAAGTTGATAAGGAAAATGAAGAAGATCCTGTTCAGCTTTATAGGAAATTGAAAAGGGGATACTATCAAATGGGTACCTTCCATGGTAGGCCTTCAGGGTGTTTGATGTATGATCTGTCTCATTCGTTGAGGAAGAACACGAATGAATTACTATGGCTGGCTTGTGTGTCTTTAACAGATCAGTTTGTACATGAAAGATTGACGGATGAGAGGTACCAAGCTGGGGTTATGGAGCTTGAACAACACATCAACAGTTCAGGGAACTTGAATGCTGTTAACTCTGTTACTCTTAAAGATGGTACCAAGATTCGAGCCCCTGATGCATCTAGAATCACTTATGATGATGAACCCAGATTAATGCTCTTGCAGGAGTGGAATTTGTTTGATTCAATGCTGTGTTCTTCATACATTGCAACCAAGTTAAAGACATGGAGTGACAATGGAATGAAGAAGCTCAAGTTGCTTCTAGCACGCATGGGTTTTGCACTTGTGGATTGCCAACAAAAGTTCCAATACATGAATATCGAAGTGAAGCGAAAGATGAAGGATGAATTTGAGCGATACCTTCCTGAATACGGCCTAACCGATTTCTACTACAGAAGTTTCTTGAGGTTACATGGTTATAGCTCAAAAGTGTCAGCAGCAGATGTGGTATATGGGGTCACTGCATTGCTTGAGTCCTTTGTCAAATCGGATGGTTCCAGTGCTTCCAAGCAGTTCGGAGTGGCTTATGATGCATTGTCATTGAACAATCTTGATAAGCTCAAAGCTGGAATGCAGCAGGCGATCAAGGTCCAGAGATCAATTCTTAGACAGGGGAGCTCTGCAATTACAAAGAGTGGTTGTATAAGAAGTGGGAGAAAATTTCGTTGGGTGAAGCTTGAAGATTCTGTAGACACCAAATTGTTGGGGTATCCTCAAGCACTCACAAAATTCTGCTACTTTATAATGGATGCTTTGCGAGAGAGAGGAGCCAGAATGAAGCCTTTGCTATGTGCTTGCTTATCTCAAGAGCCCAACAAAGTACTGATCGTTGGAGTTTGTGGGAAGCCTAGGCTCGGGGCATCTCAAGGCAATGCATTTGGGAGAGCTTTTCGAGACGCGGCGGAGGAAATGAGCTCGGAGTTTTTCCACGAGATGTTTGAATCTTCATGGATTCTTATTGAAAAAACTTCAGTCAACTCTTTCATGGTTAGATTGACTCAGAAGCTCTAACGTACAATGGCTGCCATATTCCTTCCATCAAGTATGTTTCTTCTTTTTCCTCCATTTCTATGGCATATCTGTGAAGATTACAATAACCATGTGCCTTACCAGTTCAATGAGACGAAATGATTATGTCTCCCACAGCTTAACATCAATTGTAGTGATGATGATTTAATTTCCTTAAAATCCCATTGATTAGTTACTTGTTATGTACAAGTATACATTATCTGAAAGTGTTTTCTTTTCCTTTTCTTAGAGGTTTTATGTAACTTCCATCTTTCACTTTAGTTCTGCATACTAGATTATTGAATATAAATTATTTGTACTAATTTTAGATGTTAGATTCAATTTTCCCCTCGAACTTTAATTGGGAGTCTGTTGAAGTATTTTTGAAATATCTGTCTAGTGTATATTCTGTGTACCCCTGAAGTTGTTATTCTGTCGATGATCTCATCATGTGCACTACGGCTTTGAGGTTTAAGCTTATGCCTTTTTTGTTTTTGTTTTTTTTTAAAATGTGATTTATTAATTAGTTTGTAGATATTAATTTAGTTTTTGTGCATTAAGTTCAAATTTTAACTCAATGTTTCTAGAAAAAAGAAAAAAAAATCAATGTCGAAAGTTGAAAGTCATTTGATTTCTCGAGGGATTATTTATTTATATATTAAAGGAAATACTCTCGATTACATAATAATCGGGATAACATTAACATAATGTTCCTCTAGAGCAATTATAATCATCCTGGCAACATAATTCGTTATGGAACTTTCTGTCCAATCAACAAATTACCATAGTTTTAAAAAAATTAAAGTGAAAATGTTGGGTTTAATCATAACAATATGTATAGTTTTATCTATAGGTTGAAAGTTAAAATCTTTGTTTTCATATTGAAATACTATATATATACACGGAGAAAAAGATTATTTACTTCTAAATTGGGCAAATTGTATCAAATTGCACTGAAGACTTAATTTTATCAAATAAAAATTGGAATTTGAATGGGTGCTTATCCTATGCTCAAATTTCCTTTTGGGTTAAATTTACTCGTTATTTTTTACCAACAGCAAAATAAGATTCTCTCAAAAGTTACATAGTTCAACAAAAAAAAAATTCAAGGCTCGCACGAAATTATTAATTGATGCATGAGATTAATAATTAAATAAATATTTTAAAACTCACAAATTTTAACAAAAATTAAGCAAATTTCCTTTGAAACTTTATTAATTTTGCAGCAGACAAATGCTATAAAATACTCTCATTGACAATTTTTTCAAAAGAAGTTTAGTTGTAAAAATTATAATAAGAACTCAACTTCATTGCATACTTATAAAAGTTTAATGTAAATGAAATTGAAAAACTAGAGTAAAAATGGACGGCACTTGTCAAATTTAAGGTATAAATTGAAAGTTTTCATATCTATTTCTAGAAAACAGTTCAATTGTACCACTCCCTCTAGTTTACAGGTGTATTTTGCAATGTCATTATTTGCAGCTGTAATGGTAAAGTTGGATGAAATTAGAAGTTAAAATAGTGTTCAAGAATAGCCAAAATAAGCATAGCTCAACTATTATACTATCAATCTCAAGGTTAGAAGTTCGATTCTCCAACCCTACATATTGTTTTAAAAAAATTGAACAATATGGGTATGGTATGAGGTAGTCACTGATAGTGTAGATACCTTGTAAAATAATTTTTCAATAGTTAAGTCTCAAAATAATTAAGACCCTATTTGATAACCATTTTGTTTTTTAAAATTAAGCTTATAGTATTTCTACCTCCAAATTTCTTCTTTTATAGTCTGGTCTTTACTAATGGTTTAAAAACCCAAGCTAAAATTTAAAATCTAAAAAAATAGCTTTTAAAAACTTGTTTTTATTTTTAAAATTTGACTAAAAATTCAACCATTGCACTTAAGAAAAATGAAATCATATTAAAAAATGTGGAGGAAATTGACTTAATTTTCAAAAACAAAAAATAAAAACCAAAATATTAACAAACAAGGCCAAACCATGAGAAAGAATATAGGCTAGTCTAAGTTCTCTCTAGGCAGAGAGAGGAACGCCAATTAGATTTCTAACTTCAACAACAAAAAACAACACCATTTCCCATGTTTCAATTTCAAGATACACAAAATAGTATGAAAATTTAAGATTCTTGTTAACTCGCTTTTTTCAAAAACATAAAAGAAAAAACGAAAATAGGCCTTTGCTTTTGTCAGTAAATAATAAAAGAACTGGAAATAAGAAATTAGAAATAAGGATATTTATTTAAAAATGGCCTAAATCAATCTCTCAACTCTCAAATAAAGTTTTTAATTTGAAGAAAATGAAGTTTTGATTATGCTGTTAATATTGGAGATACAACCAAAGATGGGAAGAAGCTTGTTGCACAAATAGGCAAACCACAAAGCCTTCAGATTCTTGGTTCTTATTGCCTGCTAACAAATTCCACATCACAACACAAATGAGACTTTTCAAGGGGAAGAAAAATAAGTTACAAAGTTTTGAGAGATGATCCTATTAAAAAGTACATACATTCAACTTACTGACTCAACTAGCCTGATTCTAGACTCCACACTTAAAACAGTTTTTTAGCACACCAACAGTTGACAGAAACTCAAACAAAATTTGAGAGGAAAGTGATAAAAGTGGAAACAAAAGAAAGCAAAACTCATCCCAAATAGTGAAACATAATATAGATCATAGAACCATTACCCTCATCTCTGTTGTTTCTTTCTCCACTCGGTGCGTCCTCGGTTGATTTCGAGTCCATCACTGGACAATCTTAGTAGATGCAGAAACTGGCGGCTATCTTGTTTGTCACTGGAAATGTAACCATTTGTTCCATTAAGCTCTGAAACTGCTTCACCACCATTCTCAACTTCCTCCACACTCGTAAGGGAATCCACGATATCGTCTTGTTGGCATTCTCGTCTATAGTCTAATGTGATTGTCTGAAGTTCATGGCTATTGATGATTTCTTGAGGCATACTCTGTTGAAGATTGATCATATATCAATGATTACTAAAGTCATGAAGGAATCTCATGGATGGATCATGGCCATCCAAACCGAAACAAGAGTGAACTTATTTAGAAAGCACGGACACTCTTGTAGAGTGTCAGTGTCCAACATAGACATGACAAGCTTGACACATACAAGCGCCTTACACAGACATGCATAACACGGGCATGCGCCCAACACCAATTTACTTGAACCCACATCCAACACATGGAAATAAGTGTGATAATAAGTTCTCTTTTTTTCTGATATTTGTCCCTTCTAGAAAGCTAACTGGAGGAAAAAAGCTCTCTTGAAAACCTTAGTTGTTGAGTGTAGCCTACAAGTTTTTAAAGCCCACTATGAAATGAAATCTAAATATATATTAAAAAGAAAATAGTAGACATATGCTTCTAAAGAATTAGATATTTAAAATATTTCAAGATAATATATATATATCTACACATCTTAATAAAATAATTAATATCTCCTTGCTGTGTCCTACATTTTACGGAATTTATGAAATTGACATGGTGTAACCATGTCACTTCATGTCATATCTATATGTTGCGTGTCTATGTCTGTACTTTGTAGCTGTTTCCTTTTCATTTTAGCAAAATGTCAATATTTAATTAAACCAAACAGTGTAAACTGAAATGTTAACATCTCCTAACAGAATAATTATGACAACTTAAAATAGACGTTTTCCTAAAAAACCATGTAACCTTAGATTGTATCACCATTAGAACTAAAAAAAAAAAGGAACAAAAAAACCATTACTCCTGACCCCATAGTATTTAAGGAATTCTAAAGAAATGGGTCAGAATTTTTGGGGGCCATTTTTGAATTGCAGCATGAAAGAAAGAAAAAATAAATAGAGAAAATAGAAACAGCGTATACGAACCTCCAGAACCCATCCAATGTAGGTGACATTATTGACATGCTGATTCATGTCCAAATCTGCCCTCCTAGGCTGAAATAAAAAGTACTTTCACAACCTGGAAGAAATCGAGAAGTTTGAACCTAATGTTCTTAAATCTTACCATTAGTCCATGTCTGGAATAGTGACCAGGGTCTTCTAGTTTTGGAATTTTCTTCAAGCTACTATTATTCTCCTCAGGAAATGCTAGCCTGGACAAAAAGGAATATAAAGCCTTTTATCCCATCGGAAATTTTCTTTGCAAAGGTTTTTTTTCACAGAATGCCTCACTAATAATCTCGGCTTTACAATCTAAGAAGACTTTGACAATTTTACAAAACGAACAGTAATCAGTATTACGCCAACATGCATTTGACTCCAGAAAATCAATCCAAAATTAACCTAAACATGTCATGTTGCAAACACAGACTTCCATAGAACCTTTTTTCTGAACGATTGCATTGTCTACAATGGCTATTCAAAGTTAAGTTCACCGGGGAGAAAAGGCACCTACCTGAGATCTCGTGGGCAATAAACCAAATATTCATCACGAACATCATCACTAACTTTCTGAAGTCGTCTAGTGTCTTGGTTCATCATCACCCACTTACTAAAAAAGAATTAATAAGCAAGCCAACAAGTAGAATACAAACAATAAGATGAAATGCAAACTGACACATAAAAATGGATTAGAAAGGAAAGAAAAAAAAACACAAGAACGAGGATAGTTGCACTTTCTCGAGGACGAGAAAAATAGTATAAGTGACACAAAAATGCAATTCTCCAGAAGAGGTAATTTAAGGGCAAGTGTAGATAAGAAAGCGAAGATTATCAGCTATCCTTAGCTGTATAAAATTGAGGTTGTAAATGTAGGCTTGACGCAACCTCTGAATCCAGTCTTTATGTCTACATACCCTTATTCCAGTACAAAAGATGAATATGGAAGCGATATGGTGAAATAGATTTAAAAATAAAATTTTGAATGACAAAAGACACTTTAGACATTTATAATTTACACTTCACTATCACTACTCTGGTTGGACTATGAGTTCCTTATCATATGAAAGTGTCATTTACGTGATAAGATGAAGCACTTAAGGAAGAGTTTTGGATGAGCTAAGGCTTGTGAACAAAGTTCTTAGATAGAGAAGAGTTATGATTGAGAATGGTGCATTTGACTGAATAAGCCAAGCAAGCTAGGCGACTACAAGGCCTTGTGATTACCACTGTGGCCAAATGAGGTACCTTTTCATATATATTCGTAAGTGTCTAAGTTAGTTTGTGTGCATCTCGATTATCTCACACTCACAAAATACTACATTTATTGTCAAAGATACATGTAGGAAACTAAATCGTACATAAGTTGTCACCATGGATTGAACCGAGGGACGATACTTGATACAAACATGGGAAGTGGCATGTGATACAATGTTGTCCAAGTGATTAAAATCTGACTTGATTCATTGCGTGGCCACACCTCTGCCAGGTAGATGAGCAGAAGTGATGTAGATAACAAGAGGGAGGCTGGAAATCTGATTCAGGAAATGAAGAAAACAAAACTGGAAACTCCCTCAGACACAAGCATCTTTTGCCTGGGATTCCAACAGGGGCGTACTGTACAGGACTTCCTACTCGCATTTATTGGCTGTTAGAAGCAGCCCCCAACCAGACCATGTTACTGCGTGGAAGTTATTCCTAAAAATGGAGATAAGAACACAGAAGGTACATGTGTTCATATGCCACGATTATTGTTAATAAGCCCTTCCCATCCATCTGGATGATACACCACGCAAACCATCATCAGCCAGAAATCTTTATTGGGTGGGGCAACCACAACAAGATCTAGAACAATTGTGCATAAATAGGGGTAAATGTTGATTTATCCCTGATGATAACTTGGGTTTACATGGCCAAGGCCAGATACAGATCCAGCACTTTCCAATAGAAGAGAAAAGCTTGGGAACCTTTTGCGGAATTCTACCATTCTTTCATCCTTCCTCATGCGGATCACTTCCAACATCTATGATATCCTTTTTTTTAGGGACAACATGCCTGACTAACATTTGGGTATCAAAGAAACTCGTAGGATATTAAATCCTAGATAAGTGGCCACCATGGTTTGAACCCATTCCTTCTTGGCCTTTACCAAACCTATGCCCTTTATTTACCACTAGGCTAACCCATGATGGTTAACAACTATGATATCATGACTTAACAATTATAAACACTAAACTATTTAGAAAATTAGAAATATCCGAAGTTTTGTTTACAATGTAAAAGAAATGACTCTGACATGAATAGAAACCGTGGTACATCGATTTTGGACAATGTTTTACCAAACCAAAAATTAGGAAAACCAACAATTAAAAATTCAGTTCAGGGCCTCAGGCTTACCATGTATCTGAGTATATATATTTTAAATAACCAATGTCATTTTATGAAGTGATTGGTAATCCTTTACTTCTAGGTACTGACTAGCGGGCTAAAAATATCAATCTTCACTCTATGGGTAAATTTATGTTAAATACCATTGAGATTTCCGAATTAGAAGAGTATTTATTAGTAGATCAATACAATCTCCATTTTGAATGCTTTATGAGTTAGGCAGAGTTTATGACTCCATGATAAACATGTAGTCTAATTCCAATCAAAGATAACTATTACAAATTTGGACAAGAAGTACAACCAAAAAGATATAAATCAAGGCTTGGAAAATGCTCATATCTAGACTGTGGAATCTGAAGTAAACCGATATCACTAGCCTTAGGTGCATATCTTTCCAAATTTGCGAGGATGCTATAAGGTTCGAACACTCCAACAGGATTTGACGTACAATTTTATTTTTAAAACAGTAAATAAGAATAACGTAGAATACTTTTCAATTTCCAGTTACATTCATCCTGGAAGACTATGAACGCGAACCAAAATTTCAAGGTATTCAACACATTGTATTTCAATAAACTAACCAGGAAAATTCAAGAAAGTATCAGTTCAAAGAATAAATAATCCCAAAAAACAGACTGGATAGCAGTCCATGCATATTATATAGTATATCTAATTGACTTTGGGGTAGTATTGGTAACTCCTGCAGTTCTTACTTTTCAATTTTCAATAGAAATTAATAATAGAAAAATAGCCAATAATTCACCTTGTTGCTTTTCCTATAACTTGACCAGTGGCATAATCTTTAAGTACCCAATCGCGTCTTGTTCCAATTCTCCCTTCCCCTTGACACCATGTCTCAATTTCAACCACATCACTCCTACGCCAAACGACAATATGTAAATTAGTACAAGAAAATAAGAGAAATTCAAAATAAGCAGAATTTGAAAGCCAAAATTCAAAATGACAGCGGAGGAAGGGACTCACCACGCTGGATATTTGTAAATTTCAATGTGCATGCGTGCAGTTACCCATATGAGATGTAACTTCCTCATGGTGGGGGTTGTGGCGAAACCATCCGTGGAAAATCCAACACTCTGAGCATGGTTGCAACCAACCTCCTGCATGAAGAATTCATCAAAAGCAAACTCTGTACATATATAAGTGGGATCTATGAGTAAGTATCATTAAACTTAATGCTATAAGTGTACAGTCTGAGTAAGAATGTATAAGAGAGAGAAAAGAATTCAAATGAAGTAATTAAGTAGAAAGGGCCATAAGCATACAAAAGGAAGAGATAATATAGAATTTTGTCAGTGTCAGTTGCTGGAAGAAAAGAACACGTGCATCCACGAAAAGCCGAAAAAATAAGGAAAGGAATCAAGCAAAGAAAGCTACAGAAAACCAAATGGCAAAAAAGTTAAACAAGTAAACATGCAAAACGAGAAAGCAAGCGAAATTTTCCAATCCTGTTCCTCGAAAATATCGATAAAAGAATTCCAATTAATAAAGCTTATAACAGATGAGCTAATTAAAGCTTCACTAACATGTTGATCCAGATAATGCAAGAAAAGAAATCAGGAGCGAACAAATCAAATTCAAATAATGCGGCGAGAATCCAAAGAACAGAGAGGGATTACCTGCAAGAGATTAGCAATAGTTTCAACAGTAGCGGTCTTATTGATTCCAACCTCGTAACATCGCACAATGAATTTCTCCTTATAAGACAATCCATCTTCAGCCAAGGTTCCGAGGCGAAGGCGATCCGCCAAGCTTCCAGAACCACTCTGAACACAAGCTTCACCTCTATCGGAGACAATTGCAGCGAAAACCGGAGGTCTGGTCACGGAAGAGGAGACGGCGGCAGAGTATGGGCGGCGGAAGGAGGAGAAGAGGGGTGTAGAAGGTGGAAGGAATCTACATTGAGAGAGGAGATGGATTTGGTCAGTCACATTGCAAGGGACCTTCAACATATCTGAGAGAGAGAGAGAGAGAGAGAGAGAGAGAGAGGATAAAGAAAGGAGTGGAAATGGAGGCTGAATGGTTTTCTCTCTCTAAGATTGCAAAGGAAAGTTTGTGTGTTTATCACTCTGTTTCTCTCTGTCTCTCTCCCTCTCTCGATTTCGAGCTCTGTTTTTTTGTGGGAATACTGGGCGACGTCGATGGGACCGAGGAGATCTTGAAAGTACTATTATACCCTTGGGTTTGGATGAAACTACCAAATTCCTGTTTTTTCTCAATTCTTATTGGTGATGGCGTTGCCCAGCCAAAGCCAAGTGGAAGTTGCAATACATATATATACATATATCATTTAATAACCACGATTTAAATGGTCGATTTAATTTTATGAAAATTTCGATTCAAATATTGATTTTGGTGGATACTTTTGAAAAAATTATAAAAATAAAAAATGAAAAATTTAAATGATTAAATAAATATTTTATGATGTTTAAACAAAGTAATATGTCCATATCGAACCCTGAAAACGTGAAATTATCGGACATGTCGACAGAAGTTTAATACTATCACTAATAAGCACATGGTTTTTAAATGACGTTTTTTCTTGAGTTATTTTTAAATATAGGAAAATGAACAAAAATATTCACAAATATAGCAAAATTTTTCTGTATATCTGTGAGATATCGTGATAGACCGTGATAGACTACTAATATAGCAAAATTTCACTGTATAGTCATGATAGACATAAATAGTAGTCTATCACGATCTATCGCAGATAGACTGTGATATATTGTTATTATTTGTAAATATTTTCAACAGTTTTGTCATTTAAAATAATTTTTCTTTTTCCTTCGGTGGGACAAATTTCTTTCTTTCTTTTTTATTTGTTCTTCAAGTGCATAAATAATATAAATTTTATGATAGTTAGAGATATGCTTATTTTAGTTTTTCCTTTTTTTTTTCTTATTTTTATTTATCTTGGTGAAAGTTGTTCCCAAGGAAAATAAAATTGGAAATAAATAAATAAATTGTATATCATTTTAGGGGTGAAATAAAGCTAACGAAATAGACTAAAAGTTAAGGGGACGAATAAAAATAAGTTCTTCAGAATGAAGTGAACCGAAATTCAAATAAATTCGGGGCCAACATAAATATTGGGTCAATTTAACTCTAGGAAAATTGGACCAAATAGCATATCCTAGAGTTTGGTTTTGAAAAGGAAAACACTAGAAATCATCAAAATTATACCTTTTAACCAAATACAAATCTAAATATTTGGGCAAATATTAATTTATATTCCTATTGTATCAATTTAAATTGAACTTTCATACGAGTTATTAAACTCCAAAATTTTCCTAAATCAATCAAATTAGATCATTGTTGTCATCCAAAAGTTAAATGTACTTTCTCTTAATTTTGGCATCAACAATAATAATATTATATTTCTATCCTAAATATCGAAACACTTTGATCATTTTTTGCATTTTTTCCAAAAATTATTCTTCTTTTGCAGCTTTTCCATTTCAATTTTTTCTTCTTATATTCCATAGATTTAAAAGTTTGTTCTCATTTATACCACGACTTAACATCGATAACAACTAACAAAAAATATTGGATATGTTTTTGCATTTTCTTTGATTATGTAGTTTATTTTTAAATTTTTTTCTTTTGTATCATAGCCAACACGAGCATAGCCAACATATATGAATTTATATTATCAATTTTAAGGTTTGAAGTTCAATATCTCATCTCGCATATTAAATAAAGGAAAAAAACTATCTTTGTATTAGGACTTCTATTGAGGTTCCTAAGCGCACTTTGAGACCGAAAAGTAACTCAAAACACCCTAAAGGCCTATAGCTCGCCCCTAAAATCAACAAAGTAGCAAAAAAAAACTCCCGAAAGGTGCTTAGATGACCCATTGACACACAAAACCAACTAGAAAGTGCCGGGCCCAAGGCGTGTAATCCACTCCCAAAACTACAAACACATCCTAAATCCACCCAAATCGTTGAAAGAGCATAAGTGATATTTTGACTCTAAAAACCATGCAAAAGGAGCCTACATTGGCTACCATAACTATAAGTTAGCAAAAAAAAGAAAAAAAAAAGAATAATTGCGTTGCGTAGCACTTATAGGGATAATAATTAAGTGTGTAGCAACATTTTTAAGAAATTGCAAATAGAGCAAAATCTATCAATGATAGATTCTATCACTGATAAATTTCTATCAGTGATATGTTTTATCAATGATAGACCCCTATCATTAATATGGTCTATCACTAATAAACTTCAAAAGCATAATCTAAATTTTGTTATATTTGCAAATTTTTTTGCATTATGTTATATCTGCAAATATTTTGGACCTGATTGTTGGACTTAATTAAGTTCCTAAATTCACAACAGCGCACATATATAAAGTGATTACCATAACTACAAGATAGCCACACAACTATTTAAAACATAGAAAGTGCCTAAACCAAGCTTTAAAATTGCCACAACGTACCTAGTTGTTTAATGGTCCATATTTTTTTTCTTCTTGCCCAGCCAAGTGTCTCATAATTTAGCCAATTTTTCTTCTTGACCGACATTTGTGACTTCAAGGTGGCATTTTCCTTCCTTAAACTTACCGCATCCTCTTCCATCTTTTCAACCTTATTCTCCAATTGTTTCTCGTAATGCGAGGAAGATGTGACACTAGATGATGACTTGGATTTTGGGTTCCATTCAAAACCTTTCATGTGGCATGATCGTTTACCCAACACCTGCTCACATTACAATTGGTTGTGATGTTGGTTCAGGTCCATCTTGTGAAGATGTTGTTGTCCCCTACTACATTTTCAACTACACTTATGATAGTTTGGAGGTTAGATGTGTATACAAGAAAATATAAATCTACACTTGTATGATATAATATAACTTACATCATTTGTGGAAGGAGTCGTGACTCTTTGAAATCGAGCTAAGTTTCCTGGTTCTCCATTGTAAACCCATTGACTATATAAAGGAGATATTTAATTTCACAAATAAATGTTGTTCTACTCCATCCAATAGCTGTGACATTGAATTCAGACAATTCTTACAGGAGTATCTCATTTTTCTAACCCCATTGACATGACACTTTGCTACTTCCATAAATTGTGCAACTCCTTCAATATGCTCTCTTGAGAATCTATTTCTAAACCTAATTCTAGAATTGACAAAATTCAATCATGTAGATATTAGAGGAAAAAGTTATACTAACTTTTTTCATAGACCTAAGGTTTTTCTTTTCTTTTCTTTTTTCGGATATAAAACTAACTTAGAATGCATCCTAATTAAGTTATGTGTTGCTCAAATTAGTCAAACATGATCTAACATACCAAAGGTAGAAAAATGGATCTAGAACAAGTTATAAGATGTTATTAAAATCGAAGGTCAATTCAAAGAATAGTTGGATGATTGCTTCAATTATGAGATTAACAAAGGAAATTTGTAAGTAATGTTATAATTGTGTGATTACTAATTTCAAGAAGTTTTAGATCTTTTTCGAATAAATTTCAAGTGCTAAGACTTGCTTAAAACGACTCAAAATATAGCTGAAAGTCTAAGAAGTACCAATAAAAATATACTTCAATACTGGTTGAATATGTATCACTTCTTAGAACAACATATACGTGTAAATACCTAAAGTCTACCATATTGTACACCAACATAATTCAATCGTGTCTAAGGCAATTCAACACTGTAAGAAACCAAACAGGTCCCTTAAAAGGTATTTACAAACCTTAAGCGAAGATAAAAAGAGAGCAAATTAAAGCTTCATTGATTTTGAGTTTTAACTCAATTGATGGCATGGAGGTATGTGGTTGATTTAAATTTTAGGAAGTTTACTCGTTCGAGTTGAGTTGCTCATTTTGTTATATTTCAAAACAACCCTAAAAATAATAATTTTTGACATTTATAAAATATATTTCAAACTTGTCCTAGACTTCATTTGGATTGATTTTTCATTTTTGGCCCACACCCATTTCAAACCTACAAATCCATTTAAGAAAAAAAAAAAAAAAGAGAAATTTGACCCTGGATTTTTTTTTTTTAAAAAACTATCCTAACTGACAAACTCGACTCGAAAAAAAAGGTCTATATCTTGGTAATTATTTCGGTTTTAATTTTTAATTTTTGAAAATTAAGTCTATTGACACTTTTTCTACTTTTAAATTTCTTGATTTGTTATGTAAATTTTAATAATGTTCTAAAAAATTATGTTAAATTTTGAAAACTAAAAAAATAGTTTTTAAAAATTTGTTTAAACAAAAAACGAAAAATGAAATGGTTATCAAATAGGGCATAAATATTTGGTTTTTCATTTTTGAAAATTGAGATTGTTTCACACAATTTCTTAATAATGTTATTTATTTATTTATTTATTTTTGGCAAACAAAAATAAGTTCTTAAAAACCATTTATTTAAAGTCAACTATTTTGTTTTTATTTTTTATATTCTTTCTATTTTTTCTATTTATGTTTGTTTCTCAAGTTTCTTATCATGGTTTTACTTTTACTTACAAAAATATTTGAATTCTTAGTTAAATCTAAAAAAACAAAATTTCAAAAACTACTTTTTTTAGTTCTTAAAATTTGACTTTGTTTTAGAAAACATTAGTAGAAAGCATACTACATAACATAAAAATTTAGAGGTGAAAGTAGAGTTTAGAAACTTAATTTCAAAAACCAAAAAACCAAAATTAAAATGATTATCAAATTGGGCCTTAGTTTTTAAGTTTTGATTTCGATTTTTTTGAAAACACGATGTAGACAACAAAACATAGAAACCAATAGATGAAGCGATATTTATCGGCTTAATTTTCACAAACTAAAAATCAAAAACTAAGGTCCCATTAGTATATCCATTTTATTTTTTGTGTGGATTTTGAAAAATAATCCTATTTTCTCTCAATTTCTTACAATGATTTACATATTTTTTTAATACAAGGGTTTTATTCTTAGCCAAATTTCAAAAACAAAAACAAAATTTAGAAATTTTTTTAGTTTTAAAAAATTGACTTGGTTTTTGAAAACATTGGTAGAATTTGTTCAACTAATAATAATAATAAAAAAAAAAACATCGGAAGAAAATAGACATCACAAAAGCAAGTAATTTGGAGAAGAAATGAACTTTTATATGCTTAATTTAAAAGAACTAAAAATAAAACCAAATAATTATCAAATTGGTTTATAGATGGGCCCCTAATTTCTATTATAGCTTCAGTTTGGTGATACCAAACCGAAGTGAACATTTTAAATTTTTTTTATGTGAAATCGAATTGAATAATTCGGTTTTGCTATTTAAAAAAGAATGTGTAAATTAAAAAGGGTTTGGTTTGATTTTAAAATCGGTTTTGCCCTTTTAAGTTATGAATTCAACTTTGACTTTTTTTTTTAGTTAAAAACGGTTCGATTTAGTTTCAAATTTCGATTTTCGAAATTGAAAGCGAACTGAACCAAATAATTTGATTTAAAAATTTCTTCGAATTCGACGGAACACATTTTTTGATTTCACTAAATATTAGTTCGATTTAAAAAAAACAGTTTAATTTTCGCGATTTAAATGGTAACTATATACTCAGTTTTATTCTAAAAGTCATGTTGGTGTTGTGATTTGTAACGGTCCTATTTAAAAAAATATGTAAATCATT